>CANYBF010811018.1:0-17023 GCA_948192965.1 Dalechampia spathulata
ATGAAAGAGTATGCTAACAAACTTAAACCTAATTGCGTGTTTAGGAACTTTCATTAAAATTAAATAAGTGAACATAATAAAATGGAGCATTAATAAATTTGAAATCCCGAACCCAAACTCTGAAGAAATTCAGGCCGCTTTCCAACACAGGAAGACCCGGGTTTTTATTTCCCAGTTTTTCTAGTCGTTCAATTGAATTGGCAAAACAAACTGGGTGGCGACTCCACTTAATAACCTCGACGCGATCTTTCTAGGTTAAAGAAACAATCAACTATGGAAGTATGCTATTGAGAGCAAGCACCACGGCATCTCACGCAGAACAGCGTGCAGCGCTCCCGCGTCCGGGGCGCGCTATTCTTACAATAAGATTGTTAAAAGATGAATGAAATTCTAAAAGATTAATATTAATTTTGAAATAGGTAAATCTGTGGAAAATATTCACGAACCACCAAAGGATATAAACAAGGGAAAGGACTTACCAGGTTTGTGCTAGTATGTTTGAAGTCCCCGATCATTAAATGGTAAATGGGGCAAGGTTTGGTAATGCAATAGCATTACATCATTTTCATACGATAATTTTAATTATGCATTATACATGTCATGAATATAAGCATTTAACATGAATCATGACATATCAAGACATGGTGGAATAAGGAGAAAGAATGGAATATGATATATGAAAAAGGTTAAATGATTATACTGGGCATAGTGATATAAATTCCTACGGGAATTAAATGAATGGGTATCATGAAATGAAAAAGGAATAGAAATTGAAATACAAGTTGATAAATGAGCTCATATATATTGAATCACAGTGATGATATAAAAGCCTAGAAAATGCGCATATGGATAAAATGATGAATCAAAGAATAAGAGGGAGAATGCATAGCATGAATACATTCTCATTAATATATACTCATCATAATGCTTGGCATTTGACAATATGTTATGATACATGACCTAAAGAAATGATAAGTCATATTTATACAAATATTTAATATGGTTGAAATTTTATCATAATTCAAAATAATCATGCTTAATGATTCATACATATATGACATGAAATTCAAATGAAATGATCATACTGCTTGAACTAAATGATATGATGATTAAATTTACATCAATGCATCATGAACTATTAATGCTATGGATCTTTAAATGTTATGATTATTTGGATTATATGATTAATTGTATTACATGTTATAACTAGCACCACTGTGTTTTATACTCATCGTTTGTCAATTGATAAATACAGGAACAAGCAAAGCCGCATAAGAGAAACATTGAGGCAGCAGCAGGATAAATCAATCTGATTGGTAATAAAAAAAATATTATGGACTTCTTATAAGTATTAATCATGCAATATTTTAAATAAGCACTTTGGCAGTATCTTGAACTTGATAAAATTTAAACTTGTAATAATGTATGCATAATTACGACACTAAAAACAATGGTATGTATTTAATAATGAATGTTTATTGAACTAGGGACTGTTAAAATAAATTAGCTTAATATAAAAAAAAATTTCCGCACTTATTATGAATGTATGGAATCCCTTGTAGGATGATTATTGATTTTCTTAATGGGAATTAGTAATCATTCTACGGGAGCATGTTACGCAGCCATAAGACATGACATATCTATTCATGATTATCATTTCCTTACTTTTAGTGTGTGACCTTTTAGGTTCTTGACATGTTAGCAACATATGAATATATTATTAAACTTAATTTAATAACATAATATGTAAATCATGAGCAGTGTCTAACCACACATCATGACTACCCAAATGCCAAGAGGTCATTAGTCCTTCAACATCAGATTCTAGGCAATAAGTTCCTTTCACTATCCCTTATCTCATTTAGGTTTGAGTATGGATTAATGTCAACTCAATACATGATCAAGTGTGTTAGATCATGCCCTAAATTTGATGTTTCATGTACCATAATATTTATTCTTAAAATGCCCTTATGAAACTTATTCATTAATAGGCATTCTACTCTGGTCAAAGATTCCTGAACAAAGAATATTGCATAAATCAATGAGATAAACCCCTACAGTTGATCTAGAGTTGTGAATCCTTTATTGATAAACAAATACCTTTAACTACTTCACACTATATCTAACCTCTAAGTTATGAATGCTTCCTATGGAGGAATAAAACATAAAAGTCAAAACATAGTGATCCATAATTAAGATAACCTTATTATCTCAAGTCTTAAGGATACTTGCACTACTGATATGAGTGAGAGATACTTCACAAACATAGATCAATCATCCATATGAAATCTTACTAGCAAGGCCTCTAATGAGACAGCCTTCCAGTGCTCATCCACATGTTCACTTCAGACAAGTATTGTCATGAAGAATGAGAATCATCCCTAAAAGAAGTGTAACATGTGCTAATCTTAGCCACATCAATAATATCCATTCTTATTAATACATTGATGAGGGATGATTTAGATATTGAACATCTACATACAATAAGAATCTCATTTCATAAACTTCTTTATGAATTCTTTTGTACTGTTCAAATATCTTGGAATTCATTATTTAGTTAATAACTTATTGAGTAAGCTGAATAATGAATGATGTCTTCTATTGATAAATGGTTCAACATCAAATTACAATGAAACATGATACTCTAGAGGATACACTAACACATATACCATCAGAAACTTGACTCATCATAGTTTAATTCAAGCTATAGCATGCAATATATTTCATCCATTAAGGCTGTCAAAATCAAAGAGGCCAGATGCTTTGAAAGAGTGGCTGAAAATACACTATTTGCATACTTAAGTCATATTTACATGAAACTTGCAAGCAACATGCACAAACTTTCTATCATAACGTAGTCTTATAGTCACCTTTAATGCATGAGCATGATTTCTTAAGTCCCATCTATATGCAGCATATCCAGATTTACAATTACACATTTACAAGCTTGCACATTAAGGTGTACAAGTTGCCTTGTAAGTGTCTTCATGCATACCTTACCCATTTGACTTCCAAGCCAATTTAAAGTTGTTCCATACTAAATGCAAGCATACATATACATGTTACACACAAACTTAGATCCAATTAGCCAACTTACAAAACACATATCCATCCTTAAAGGCCATATGCACACAACATATTCAAGTCACATGCTTTGCTGCCCCCTAAATGAATAATTCAGTATTTTTATGCCATAAATCACCTTTACATGTAGCTAAACCTCATTTCCATCATCTAAACACATTAATTAATCATGTTTTCATATAAACTCAAGGGCTACACAATTTTGCCCCTGATATAATGAATAGTTACATAGTCTTAAATTGGATGACAAGTTTGGAATTCAAGTTTCAACATATTAAATCATCTTTCCATCAAAATTAAGTGTACCAAACCTTATAACACCTTTAGACATCATTAAAAAACTTCAAGTAGCAACCAAAGTGACATATTCAAGGGTTACAAGTTAGGGTTTAACATAATCTTAACATACATCAAATTCAATAACTTAACTTTCCTCTCTTTCATCATTCAATCCCATTCTTCCATTTACACATAATCAACAAAATCTTACAATAACTCACTTCTTCATTTAAGATGTAAGAAAGCATAAAGAAGAAGAAAAAGACATGTAGAAAGTTCATAGAACACTAAAGCAACATGAAAACTAAATTCTACTCATAATTTTACCTTGGAATGGTGTTTTCCTTTAAGTTAGAATGCAAAATGGAAGAAGAAGAGACAGAGGCCAAACATAGAGTGAATGAGGAATGAAAAATTGACCTAGTGTTCTTACATAAGATAACATTAGACCAAATTTTTGACTTTGTAAAGAAAGGACCAATCAAAACATGACATTTGTCAAGCTATGGTTACTTAACGAATTTGTTTCCACTTCCTTTATATCCATTATTACATCATTTTTACATCATGATTACATAAGGAATGCACTTATCATTCATCGTACTAACATGGACATAAATCATACATGTAATGGCTTCCAATATTAACCTTAACTTTCCATAGAATGTCATTTATGTCCTAGCTTACCATTTAACTCACAATTGCTTTTAACTTTACTTTAACTTATTTTCACATATTTTAAACTATACTTTATCATATAATAACATGTTAAACATGCCAATGCATCACCTTAGACATATAAATTCCATCATAGAGCTTTATTTAAAGAATTCAACAAAAGTATACCAAAATTGCATCTTTAGTACATATTCACTTCTATAATCATCTTTTAACTTCCTTTTCATCTCTTTCTCTATCAATTCCATATCATATGGAATTCCTTTATTTATAAGACATTTCATATCATATTCATAATGTCAAATCATTCATGCATCATATCTCATTCATGCATTTCATGCCCTGATGAATCATTCACTATAATGTATGCATAAAATGCATGCACACAAGGATGTTATGTGTGTGTGGATGTGACATAGCTTACAATAGATTTTATGACAAGGTTGCCCTTAACTTAGAGGAAACATAATGCAGTATGGGTTGTAGTTGATAGATTAACAAAATCAACCTATTTCTTACTTGTACGGATAGATTATGGACTAGAACGGTTAGCTAAGGTTTACATATAGGAGATCATTAGACTACATGGAATTCTAATATCCATAGTGTCAAAGAAATAACAAACATTCATAGCAATATATCATAAATAAGTATTACAGTTAATAAAATATTTAATTAGTAATGAAATATCATTAATATAATTCCTTATGAATAATTCTTTAAACTATATCATTTTCACCGATCAAACAAATTATCACTCTATACATCCGTAAAATAGCAACGATATGTTATATGTTAATGAATGTAAATATGAATTGCATTCCTCTTTTCTTATAACAATGATATGTTATATGATATTGAATGTAAATATGTGCTGCATTCCTTTGTTCTCTATCATTTTATCATATCTATGTAATTTCATTATATCTCTATGCATTCATCATTTTATGTGTGAATTCATGCTAATGATGTATGATGCATGATATTATCATGTATGCATTTATAAAATGTCAACCTAATTGTAAATTGATAACAATTCAATAGATAATTTTTATACCACATATCAATAAATAATAATCAAAATACTTGTTATTCTTCATAATGATATGCTTGTATCACTAAGTCTTTTATTTTATTTATGAATCTTATTTATCGATCAATTATTATTAGGCACAAACCTATTTTAGCTTTGCCCTTATTTGCACATGAAACAAGGGTAGCGATTCTCCTATCCTCTTCACCAGTTATAAAAATTTATATTGTAAAAATAAATTAAGTTATATGAGTTTCTAGGTTCATTTCTTACTTAATTTATATGTCATCTTACTTAAACATATCATGTGTACACCTTAAATAAATTTAATTTTTTAATTTAAATGTGCTTATTTTGCACTAATCTTGTCCACTTTCCTTTAATACTATCATTTCCTTTACATTATTAATATTATGCCATTCTCCAAACTTGGTCAGCTTCATGCACTGCCACCATATGCACTATTAAAACTATAGCCACACATGTACAACATACAATGATTTGAAGGAAATTTAAATGTAATTCATGATTAAATTCTTACAGTCCATTAGTTTCTCCTACAAGAAAGTAAACTTATAGATGACTTAATCAATTTCATGAATTACATTCTTCCAAGGAGAACTTGTTGGATCACTTTTATGTCACACTTACACATCCCTAGGAATAGAATTTCAAAACTTTCAATTCCCAGTTGTATATGCATTTAACAATTGTCCATGATTTAAGGCACTTTTAGTTTCAGGTAGAATATGCGTGCCTCTCTTTAATGCATGAATTGTCAATTAAGGTCTCAAACTATTATTTCTTTCATAGCCTCATTAATGCATTGTTAACTAGAGAATATTTAATTCTTAAGGAAGAAACCATGCGATAAAAATAATTATTGTCAATAGGTCATGAACATGGTGATATGCACATAATAAATTCATTTTATAACAAAAATCCTTATTTAATTTTGTAACCAGTAGACAACATATTTCTAATGTAAAGACATTATAAAATATGCAACATTAATTAAATTCTATCCTATTGAAAAATCCTTTTCATACATAAGTTTATTCCTATGCGTAAATTTGCATCTAATATTTCATATGCAAACATCTCCATATGCATTTTATTTCCACCTAACCAAGATATTATTTATTGCTTATATAGTCAAATGATACACATTCAATTACATTTCCTAAACTCATTATTTTATCCATTGCCTGTATCATTACCATAAAACTAAGGAGCATACATTCACAAGGCGAAGTTAAAATTAATGTTATCCTTCTCTTATTGTTGGTTTATTTAAAAACAATACCTTTTAAATGAACTTATCATTAGTCTAAGCATGCAAATTAAACATGTATGCATACATGTGTTCCAGATGTCAATCCTATTCTTTTAATTTTACAACTATGCATATAATTAATCCTTTTTAATCACCTAAGCATTTCAACATAAGTAAGCAACTACCTTTAATTTTTTATTTATGCAATTCTTTGTTTGAGTGTATACAAAAGAAACAACAAATTCATAGAAATTTTAATATCATCTTTTAATACTTAATAAATCTGATGCATTCCTTAGAAAATTTAACATCATCAAGAGTGTTTATCATGGCTAACCTCACCACACAACTAATCCTTAACCAATAATTTATTAATGTATATGCATAAGAATATGCTCAATTACATGCAAGTTCCTAAAATTTATCAATAACTAATATGGCATAACTTATCCTTTAAATTTTATTCAACTTATTATAACATTATCTGCTAATAACTTGTACCTTTATTTAATAAAATAATGATTCAGATAAATAATATTTGTCTACTTAATCTCATTAGTTAATTAATTAATTAGAAAACAACATAAATCTATACTCTTTATAACATTCATGACCACTTTGTCCTATATCATTGTACACTTTTAATTTAAATTATTATAAAATTATGTATAACTTAATCAAAAACATTAAATATATATATTTTAATGTTTATAAATAAATAAATGGTCATAATAACCTAATATGTGATTATCATATATTAATATCTACATATAGGTGTAGGATTATATGTGTGTATTTTAATTAAAATTAAAAGATTTAATATTTGATAACATAATTACTTATGTGATGTGTGCTAAAAAGTGAGGGAATGAATGATTTATTGTTCTATTTATCTTATGTGCATTATGATTGCCTTGTATTCAATAAGTGCATTATTGTTATATGCAATCTAGTACTTGTTAAATAAGCTAGTAATATATATTGTAATTATGGTAATTGATGTTTGTGTTATGATGAAGATAAACTATGACCAATACTTCATTTGAATGATGTACTTGAGTTCTTAATTATAAGATTGCATAACTACATGATAAATGTATATGTGGTTAAGTTTTCCTCAAAATAGTATAACCTTGCATTACTTATGAAATTTACTTATGTGTGATGAACTATATGACACATGAAATTTAATATTGTACCTGAATGTATACATGTATATGTTATCTATGTTAGCTCATGTGGTTACAGATGCATATGTAATTATTTGTTTATTTGAGCTTGATTTTATTTGTTATCTATTTATTTTGTTTGACTAGTTAGAAAATACTTTTATTCTTATTTTATTTATCAGGATAATGTAGGTGGGTTGGGCCTAGACCATTAAAGTATGATACTAAAAGAATGTTGACACATAGTCAACATTAGAGAAAATGGAGTCATCATCAAGAAAATGTAATCAAGACACTTGAGAATGACTTGGTACTAACCAAATTCCTATTGTAAAATTGGAATTATTAAATCATATGATCATAAGTTTGACATCAAACTTCCATTTAAGTGGGTTTTTACCATTAAATATGTACTAACTTCTTCTTATTTTGTTATTACATGTAATAACAAAAAACATGTAAGGCGTAGTAGAAACAAAAATGTACAAGTGTGGCATATGATGGATGAGAAAATACACATGTAATACTACATCTATAAGTAAAAAATAACCATCCATATAGCCATAACCTAATAGGCTATGGAAATCTATGGTTTACAAACTTTAAAAAATAAATTTAAATAAAATGTCATGACCTTGGTTAAGCTTAGGAAAGGCATTATTTAAAATCGTTAAATTGAAAAAATAAAATTAAAGTAAAATGACATGACTTAGAATAAGCTTGAGAAACTAATGACTTACAAACCTAGATTAAAAAGATATTGTAGGTGGGTGAGACTTAGATAACCTAAGTGGATACAACTATGTACTATTGATTATAAGATTTATAAATATACAGATATTGATATAATGTCAACATTAGGGAAAATGGAGTCAACACTTGACAAACAAAATTATGGCTTGAGAATGATTTAGTAGCGACTATATTCCTACTATAAAGTTAGAATTACCAAATCATGAGATTATGAGTTTGTAATATAACTTCCCCTTAAATGGACTCATACTATTAAATCTATGCTAAATTCTTTATTTTTTTCTTCCTACATGTAATTACTAGAAAATAACAAGAAAGAGTGCACTAGAATTATATGTGTATGAGCATGACATATTATTAGCAATGTAACATCCATCAATATGAAAATAAACTTCCACATACATATAAGCAATAAAATAAAGCAAAATACCATAGCCACAATCCAATGAGCTATATAAACCTATAGCTTATAACCTTGAAAAGGAAATAAAGAAACTAATAAAAATATCATGATGCACATTAAGCCCAAGAAAGAATATGAAATCTAATAAATTTCATGGCCTAAGTTAAGCTTAAGAATGCCATGACTTACAACCTTTCAAAATAAAGTGAATCTAAATAAAATGTCATAGCCTAGGCTAAGTCTGTCATATCCCAACCGGTGAGACATGCTCTCGTAATGTAATTACAGATCTCCTAAGTTAAGAAATTAATAATTACTAATAAATCCCAAGGTAAAGGAGTCCCTCATAAAAGTCTAGGTTCTTTACCATAGTGTCTAATTAAGCCTTTGGACTTGCTGCTGACACCACTAACCTATGTGCTCTCCTATAGCACTAATACCTATGTTCATCAAATGATAAACACTAAGAAAATCCTAATGGTACTAGTAAAAATAATTACAAGCAATATAATGAGGAGATAATATCATAGAAATAATCATTTCAATATAAAATATATCACTTTAGTATTTATCATACCCTATATAAACACAACTAGTCAATTAAGTAACCATTGTCACCCATATCCAATATCACTCTTTACCTGTGAACTTTATCATATAAACATCACACATTCATAATTAAGTACAATATGACTTTAAAACATCCAATTTTAACATTCCACACTTTAATTCCATCTATAAAACATACGATATGTGATGGAATATGCTATTGAGAATGCAATGATGTACCGGTACCTTTCATTCTTATAGGAATATATATATATATATATATATATATATATATATATATATATAAATATGTATATGTTTAACTCTATGATTCCATATTGTAATCCAACTCTGTGATTTCCTAAGGAAATCCAACTATGTGGCCTAGTACGCATCAGTAACAAACTCTGCAACCATCTCTTTTTTATACCTCCTCATTATTATATCATGTCATGCTTATGTAAGAATGCATGAATGTACATGACATGATGCATATGTATGCATTATGCTATGCTATTAACACTTAATAACTTATACACTATCATACTTTTATGAAAAGTTCCTATAAAAGACAAATTACTGGTCATGAAATACTAGCACAAACCTGCTACCACTTGGCCCTTATTAATAGGTCATGGAGAAGTATAAGTCTCATCCATTAAACTTATAGAATTTCTAATTTACATTCACTTAGTAAAAACATTCACATATTGTACTTGACTTATCATCTTTAAGTATCTATAATCATTCATGACATGTAATCATCATTCAACTTATGTTCATAATGAGCATATAAACACCATATAATCTCATAACATTTTATGCTTTGCATTTAAGGGTTATGCATTGATGTATGTCAACTTGCATGTTTGTTTTAGTAATTGTAGTTAGGATTTGATGTTAAAATCATTAAGTTTATCCTTGATTTAGTTGAATTTGATGATTTTGTTGAGTGTGTAGCATTAGGAAAGCAACAGAGAAGAAATGAAGCATTTTTGGACTTAAAGGAGTAAGTCACGATCGTGACATTCAAAGTCATGATCATGACAGAAGTGAGATGCAAGGAAGACACTTTCAAGCAAAGTCACGATCGTGACATTCAAAGTCATGATCATGATAGAAGCTAAGCCAAGTCAAGTCATGATCGTGACATTCAAAGTCACAATCTTGATAAAAGGAAGGAAGCCCGAGCACCATCAAACAAGCAAGTCATGAGCCATTTAAAGCATAAAATCTACAGAAGATTGAGTAGGAAAATGGGATCCATGGGGGAACAAAAACAAAAAGCTTCAATGGAGACCTCATGGGCAAATAAATCAACAAGATGGGCAAGGATATAAAAAAATTGAAGTTAAAGGTGGAGGACCCCCACTCAAAGCATAAAAGGAGGATGGCATTTAAGGTTAAGCATTCATTCACCATCTGCACTAGCAGCAGTCCGACCCTTAGGGTAATTTTGTATAGTGTTCTTCTTTATTCTTCATTTCTTTTGGTCTTTTCTTTTATCCATGAGTGGCTAAGTACTCTTGTGTAGGATTTGCCTTTTGAATCCCTTGTTGGGACAACTGATTATGCTTTGTTAACATTACTTTGAATGTTTAATTTTAAAGTTTGATTTTGGAAACAAAACCTCTGCTTTATGATTGCAATGAGAGTTGGATTATAGAATGCTTTTTCATTAAGTGATGTTCAATTGTAAAGGTTAGTTTTCTAAATGATTACTTATGCTTTATGATTACGACGAGAGTTGGATTGTGGAAAGCTTATTCATTCTGGTTAGGTCGGTGTATGAGAGAGATCTACATAATCCTAATTCCTATATGATTTCTAGAAAATTTCCCTAATTGGAGGACCTTGATTGTGACTAAGGAACTCTGAAGATTATAGTGAAATTTAATTAATTTCACCTTGAGAGAGGGTTTTCAATGTCGTGGGATATCTTGGGTAGCAATAAGCACATGACTGTCATCCTAGTTTGGTGATGATGATTTCAAGTTCTATGTTCCTTATCATTTCTATTATCTTTTTGGCTTTAAATCCATTTCACTTCTTTATGTATTCACCTCAACATTTGTAAATAGTTACTTCCAAACACCAAACCATTATTATTGCTTATACAGACTAGAAATTTGAGTAGTGATGGATAGACAATAAATCCTTATGGGATCGATATCTTATTACAATGATCTGTATGCTTCCAGTGAAGTAGTTATCAAAATTACTATGGTTTCAGGGACAATCAAGTTTTTAGCACCGTTGTTGGGGAATTTATGTGTTTAACGTCCCTACAAAGAGAGTAAATTTTGATTTAAGAATTTTTGTATTTTTAATTTTTGTTTAAGTTTTGTAGGTGTATGAGCAGAAGAACCAAGAACTCTCACTTAACATAGTTAGAAATATGTGAAGATCCAACAAGACTTGAAAGAGAGAACCGAAGGGTTGCTCAAGAACAAATTATGCAGAAAACTCCAGTAGAAATGGCAGAGGAACAAAAGACATTGATGGATGTAGTCAGGTCCAGTTTCTATGCTAACCAACAAAGCATCATGAGGCCAACGGTTGCAGCCAACAATTTTGAAATCAAGCCAGCTCTACTATATATGTTGTAGTCTTTGGTACAGTTTTTTGAGTTGCCAAGTGATGATCCTAATGCTCATATCTTGAATTTTCTAGAAATTTATGACACTTTCAGGTATAATGAAATGATAGAGGATGTTATAAGATTAAGGCTATTCCTATTTACATTAAGGGACAAAGCAAAGATTTGGCTAAACTCATTGACTCCAAGGTCAATTATGACTTGGTACCAATTGGTTCAAGCATTTCTGGCCAAATACTTTCCCTTGGCAAAGACTGCAAAGATCATTAAGGAGATTACCAATTTCCAATAGATGGATAGTGAATCCCTATGTGAGACTTGGAAAAGATTTAAGGAGCTATAAAGGAAGTGTCCTCATCATAACTTAGCAAGAGAGTTCCTGCTCCAGATATTCTACAATGGGGTTAACACAACCACTAGAGGGACTATAGATACAGTAGCTGGAGGGTCCCTAATGAAAAAGACCATAGAGACAACATATGAACTACTGAAAGAAATGGCAGCCACCAATGCATTATGGGCATCAGACAGATTTATAACGGTAATTAAAGAGCATAAGGGTATTTTGTCACTTGATGATATTAGTGCTTTGTAGGCTGAAGTTGCAAATTTGACCAAGCAAATCAACAACCTATGAAAGGTGTCCAGTTTATGTGAGCTGTACGGACAAGCATGACATGTAGCAAGTGAATGTAATGCATGTGAGGCCATGGAGTAGGTTAGTTTTATGGGGAATATGCCACACTCCATAGGAAGACAAGGTAACAATCCCTACTCCAATTCGTATAATCCAGGATAGCAAAACCATTCAAATCTTTCTTGAAGTAACAATGCAGGAAATGTGCAAAAGGCAAAACAACCAACACCTCCTCAATAGAATAATTTTAAGTCTAAAATGGAGAAATTCATGGAACTATTGGGAATAAAATTGAATAGTCAGGAGGAATCATAGAAGAGAATGGAATCAAAGTTTGATCAAATCACAAAGAACCATTTCTCTTCCATCCACAACTTAGAGGTACAAGTGGGGCAGCTGGCTACAACAATTGCGTAGAGGAATCTTGGAGGGCTTCCAAGCAATACTAAACCAAACTCCAAGGAGCAAGTGAATGCAATTCAACTAAGGAGTGGTAAAAAGCTACTTAATAAAGGTAAGGAACCTGTTGTTGTTGAGAATGAGTGCTGGAACAAGGAAAGGAGGCAGAGCAACATTAGAGTTAGAACTTCACATACTGAGATAAATGAAAGTCACTATCATGATCGTGACATTGCAAGTCACAATTATGACAATGATACCAGGAAGAGGAAGAAGAAGGAGCAAGGGCCAGGTAAGTATATGCCTCCTATTCAATTTCTGTAAAGATTAGTGCAACATAAAGTAGATGAAAAGTTTACTGTATTTATGGAAAAATTAAAAAAATTATGGATTAATGTGAAATTTGCTAAGATGATTCAAGATATATAAAAATATGTAAAGTTTTTAAAGGAAATCTTAGCACACAAATGCACAATCGATGATACACAACTAGTTTCATTAATTGGAAACTATAGTTCAATAGTTTCAAATAAAATGCCATCTAAACTACGAGATCCCAGAAGTTTCACTATCCCATGTAAAGTAGGAGATTTGGTATTTAACAAATGTTTGTATGATTTGGGCGCAAGTCTCAACTTGATGCCATATGCCATTTTTCAGAAGCTAGGTATTGGAGAGATCAAGGCTACTTCTATAGTGATCCAGCTGGTTGATCAGTCTGTAAAGAAACCATTCAGGATCATCAAGGATGTTTTGGTGAAAGTGGATAAGTTCATCATTCCAGTAGATTTTATGGTGCTGCATTATAATGAAGATATCAATTGTCCACTAACTTTAAGAAGACCTTTCCTAAATACAAGAAGAGCATTGGTCGATGTGCATGAAGGAAGACTCATCCTCTGAATTGGTGATGAGTGAATAGAATTCAATATGAGGAATGCAATGAAACAACCAATGGAGGGTGAGGTGTGCATAAAGGTAGACATAGTTGATGAATGTGTATCTACTATCATGAATGAAGAAGTGCAGAATGTCACAACAAAGGAATGGACTGAGGTAATAGGTAAGGAAGGTGGTGAATCACCTAGAATAGAATAGCTAGTAAGAAATGCTAACCCTACTCCCCCTTCAATTGAGAAACCACCTATGTTAGAACTGAAAATCCTGCCAAAACATTTGAGGTATTTTTTCTTAGGGAGTAATGAAACACTACCGATTATCATCTCTAATAAGCTAACTCTGGCGCAGGAGGGCAAGCTACTCAAAATGGTATGGAAGCACATTGGAGCTTTAGGTTGGCAGCTATCGAACATCAGGGGAATTAGCCCTGATATGGTCATGCATAGAATACACTTGGAAGAGAGAAACAAGCTTATTCGTGAGAGGCAAAAGAGACTTAACCCCAACATGCAAGATGTTGTGAAAAAGGAGGTAATTAAGCTATTGGATGCACGTATTATCTATCCTATTTCCGATAGTGAGCGGGTCAGTTCTATCAAATATATACCTAAAAAAGGTGGCATGACTGTCATAGAAAATGATAAGAAGGAATTACTATCAACTAGGACAGTGACGGGTTAGAGAGTTTGCATAGACTATAGGAAGTTGAACACTACTACTAGGAAAGATCACTTCCCTTTACCCTTTGTTGATCAAATGATAGAGAAGATAGGAGGTCACTCTTTCTATTGTTTCTTACATGGCTATTCAGGTTATAATCATATTTTCATTTTGCCTCAAGACAAAGAGAAAACAACATTCACATGTCCTTACGGCATGTTTGCTTATAGGCGTATGCCTTTTAATTTTTGTAATGTGCCTGCCACATTTCAAAGATGTGTGATAGCTATATTTGCTTATATGATTGAGGAATTTATGGAAATATTCATGGATGACTTCTTAGTGTTTGGAGACTCTTGAGTCTTGTTTGCAGAATTTTGAGCAGGTCTTGAAACGTTCCGAGGAGACCAATTTAGTACTGAACTGGGAAAAGTGCCATTTTATGGCAGATGAGGGAATTGTGCTTGGTCACAAGATCTCCAAGGAAGGTATTGAGGTGGACAAACCTAAAATTAAGGTGATATCTAATCTACCACCACCATAGAACGTAAAAGGGATAAGAGGATTCCTTAGACATGCAGGATTTTATCATCACTTTATAAAAAATTTCTCTATCATTACTAGACCTTTGACGAGCTTGTTAGTCAAGGATTCTATGTTCAATTTCAATAATGAGTGTTTGAATGTCATACCCACATTAGAGACTCTAGGATTTTTATATGATTGCATGTGCATGTGCTATGTATTTGCGACTATATTCATATTATGATGACATGATAAATATGTATTTGTATGTAAGAAGGGTTGGTGTATGATAGTATGAATGTTTTGTATGTGTTTTGGTAGCTTAGGATTGAGTTAGAATGGTAGGAAGAGAAGAATGGCTAGTGGTACAGGCGTACGGATTACCGTACAGGCGTACCAAACAAGGGAGCAGAAGGGTCTTAGGTTCCTGGAAGCCATACGGGTGTACCAAAGGGTGGTCCGACCGTACGCGTGTTCGCAGGAAATTAGGTTTGTCAAGTGGATTATGAACATACGGGCGTAACAAATGGGGTATAGGCATACCATCCCTCGCAGAAGTTTTATTTGTCAGGGTATTTCGGTTGGTACGGGCATACCAATATCCGTATAGCTGTGCGCAACTAACTATTGACTTTTTAAAAGGTTTGAAACGGATAAGTATGTTGATTTTTCTTAAGACAAACTCTCCAAAACTCACTTAAACATTAGGGTTTCAGGATTTAAAGAAGAAATAGCTGAAGATGGTAAAACTAAGGCTAGAGGAAGTCAACGGGGGGACTACGAGCATATATTAGACGTGCCACCATCACAGGTGAGTGCTTCTTACGATAGATGTTTTATTAAGAAATCACCAATGGGTAGGAAGTACTCACTTTGTTATCAATAGATGATGTTTATGTGTTTATATTCTTATGAATCTATGTGATATGTGCCATGTGAGTCATGATAGAATGATAAAGGCATAAAGTGTTTACATGCCTAGGGAAAATATGTGTATGATGAATAAAGATGTGTTTATGAACGTGGTGATTGAAATGATTGATAAAATATCATTTGAATGGTAACATGTGTAAGCTATGTGTATGATGAACCATGTGACTAGCGTGCATAATGATGTGTATAAGGATTACATGAATGATGACTTATGTGAACGATATGAAAGATGATGAATGCTACTTAGATGCCTGGATAGATTAATGTTGTATAAGGCATTATGAGATATTGCATAAATATCATGTCATGCACCATATAACAGAATACGCTCATGGCATACATAGAGAAAAGAGGAAGAAAGAAAGGAAAAGAGAGCTATATACTCCAATCATGTTGGGTCATAATGATGATGGGATTCCTTAAAGGAATCGTTTAGATGAATTACCTCCTGAGAAGGAAGATGAGTCTCGAGACCTACCGTAGGATAAAGGTTCAAGGCACCATACAATTATATGACCTCCTTTAGGAGATGAGTACTGGTGTATGTCAATTTCTATGTTTAATTAGTTATGTTTACTTGATGTTTAATGCTTATTTTGTTACATTTAATGCTTATTTTGTTACATTTATGCTTTGAATTAGTAGAATTTGATGTGTTTGTGAAGAGTGTATTGATAGAGAAGTAATAGAGGAAAAATGAAGCATTTTGGGACTTCAAGGAGCAAGTCACGATCGTGATGTTCAAAGTCACGATCGTGATAAAAAGATGCAAAGAAGGACACCTCCAAGCAAGTCACAATCGCGACATCCAAAGTCACGACCATGACAGAAGCCAAGTTAAAAGGGAAGAGAGCCACTAAGTCAAGTCACGATCATGACAGAAGGTTTGAAACCCGAACACTTCCAAGCAAGCAAGTCACGATCGTGACTCCTCAATTATGAGCCATTTAAAGTACGAGATCTGCAGAAGATTGAAGAGAAAGAAAGGAGCCATGGGGTGAACAAAAACAAAAAAAACTTTAATGGAGACCTCATGGGCAAGGCAATCAACAAGATGGGCAAATATACAAACAATTGAAGTTAAAGCTGGAGGACCCCCACTCAAAGCATAAAAAGAATGGCATCTAGGGTTGGGGTGTCACTCAC
>CANYBF010811077.1:0-16441 GCA_948192965.1 Dalechampia spathulata
AAATTCAGGCCACTTTCCAACACAGGAAGGCCCGGGTTTTATTTCCTAGTTTTCTAGTCATTCAATTGAATTGACAAAACAAACTAGGTGGTGACTCCATTTTTAACTCGACGCGATCTTTCTAGGTTAAAGACCAATCAACTATGGAAATGCACCATTGAGAGCAAGCACCACGGCATCTCACGCCAAACAGCGTGCAGCGCTCCCGCGTCCGGGGCGCGCTACTCTTACATGGGGTACAATCATTAAAATTAAAGATCATAAACTTGAACTTATTTATTGATCTGGAACTTTTAAGGATGCAGAGATGAATTATCCAATTCATGAAAAAGAAACTCTTGCTACAAAAAATGATATAAAAGTT
Organism: Dalechampia spathulata; assembly: GCA_948192965.1. Classification (NCBI taxonomy): domain Eukaryota; kingdom Viridiplantae; phylum Streptophyta; class Magnoliopsida; order Malpighiales; family Euphorbiaceae; genus Dalechampia; species Dalechampia spathulata. The sequence continues at coordinate 365 of CANYBF010811077.1, forward strand.
TTTTTTATATCTTTTTAGCTCCTAAAAAGTTTATTCTTAGAATATATTCAACTTATATAAAAATATTGATGAATTTGAATTTCAAAGAGGCTAGACAAACTAAACTCTTGAGATTGCAAGAATGGTTTAGTTATTATAGATTTGATATTGAATATATTTCATTTGATAAAAATGTAACAACTGATTCTCTTTCTTGTGAACTTGTTAATTTTATAGATGGATCCTGCTTTTAAAATCAAGTTATATTGGGATTGTAAAAGATAAGGATACACAAGGAAGTAGTATCCTCTTAAGAGGAAGAAGAATGAGAGTGCAAGCTCTATTCTAAGAAGGATGGATAAAAGAGCAAAGATATCAAAAAATAATCTTTGTTGGCATTATAAGTAAAGAAGGCATTTATCAATAGAACATCAAAGTAGATTGCAGATGCAAGTTCAGAAGAACTGGTGGATTAAGTCTATAAAAATAATGAGAAAACTCTGGTTCTATAATAGGAGCATAAGGAGAAATCTTTGACCCAAAAGGATGAGTCAATAATTGAAGAGAGCAAGTGTAGCTCTAGTGATAATGGTCATAAACTAGAAAGTGGAGACCTTACCAAACTAATATCTGACTATTTATTAGATGGATAATTTCTCAGACAATGACCTTCTTAGGGAAGAGGAAAACCTTCTTATAGAAGAAGATGAAATGATTTGGTTGCTTGGAGAGTTGTTAGGGAAGTATGACTATTGGGTGAAATACTGAAAACTACTACATACAAATACTCCTTTGGAGTCAATTGAACTATCAAGATGGAAGGATGAGTTTGGTAGAGAATGGGATGAACCACTTGAGGTGATAGATTTTAAATTAGAATCTAGAGATTCAAATCTTGAAGGTATTAAAATGCTTAAGGAAGAAATTCCTAAAAAGTACAATTGTTTACCAGAAGGATGTGACACTTATCTCAATAGAGAGTGCTCTAAAAACTAAGAACACTTGCATTGAAAGAAATCAAAGGTAAAGGTTGTAAGATGGATCTTGAAAGAGATGATGTTATATTAGCATAGACTAGTAATAGTCAAGAACTTTCAAAAGAAGGTTTCTAATTGTATACAAAGCTTCAAAAAAGGTTATCTAAAATGAATTATAACCATCTAAACGATACTATCAAAGAAACAACTGAATATATCGAAAAGCTTGAAAAGAAGCTTGGGCTTTACACTAGAGATGAAGAAAATCTGAAGAACAGGGTAGTTGAAAAAGAAAAGCTTTTTACAGAAGATGAATTAATATCTTCTTAGAGATATCAAATATCCTATTGGCAATAAAATCATAGATTCAGTTGATTATATGTTCAAAGCTTGTACTTCATTATATCCTTACATCCATGAACAACCTAATGGATGACTCAGTCTTCAGGTAGAGGTAAAGAAAGTAGTAGAAAGTCTCAAACTAGTTGATGTTGGCTTAGTTAATGTTTTAGAGATTGATCTAGAATATCTGTACAAAGATTTACCAAGCATTATGAGAATGATATTGAACATATTAAACCTCACATATACATTAGTCACGTTTCAAATAACCAGTAAAATCCTGGAGTATGAGTTAGATAGGACTCCTAGATATCAATATCAGTTATGAGAATTACACTAAAATTCCTTTTATAAACTGGTTGAACCTTGAAGGCTTGATGAAGATAACATGAGGATAAAATGGAGGATATTCGAATATAAAAAATCCATTAACAAAGCTCTTCGCATTGAAATGTTCAAGGAGGTTCTAAGACAGATAGCTTACAATCCAAACTTTCTGATCTTAGGAAATAGAAGAATGTTTATTTCTATTTGGTTACCTCTATCAATTACTAGAGATCCAAAGTTTGAAGAAGGATGATAATAAGTAATCGATATAGACTTCAAATTAGTAGAAAAAGATCTTAGTTGAATTTCCAAGCTAAAATATTTGAGCTCTAGAAAAGAATAATTGAAGAAAAGAAGTGGCAACTTGAAGTGCAAAGGCAGAGATTGGAGGCAGGAGAAGATCCAAAAGAAGATGAAGAGCCATATAAGATGGACATCTAAGCTTCCAGAAGAGAAACATAAAGTGTTAAGGATAACATGAAGTGTTGGTGACCACATGTCATGAGTCAGACAAAGATAAGAGAGAATCTTATCTCTATTGAAAGAGATAGGCCCTTCCTTATTGTCTAAATGTAATAATAGTAAGTTTACTTTTCTACTTTAGCATGTGAGTTTGTATATTAGCTGGACAATAATTCACAAACACTAGCTGGGTTTCTTTTTTATTTCATTCATTTATATGCATTATTAAGATTCCTATCTAAAGAAAGGAATTTAATACCCATTGTCGATCATAAATCTGTAAAATAGTCCTGAAATAGGCCATCATCCATTGTCGATCATTTCAAAATTACTATATGCTTTTAAGCTGGTAAGCAGCGCCAGAGATATCAACTCTATATTATAAATACCCCTTAGATTATTAAGTTTGGGGAAGAGAAATTTGTATTCAGAAGAGTCTTTCTAAATTCTCTAACGTGTGAAGAGTGTTCTTAGTAAAATTTTTAAGTCTTTCAATCTTTTAGTTGTGTTTATATGTCATATACTATTGAAAAGTTTGTTGACAAATTATGTTTACTAGATCTCATAAATATTCGTGTTGTCAAAAGTTTAAAATAAGAACTTATAGAAGCAGGAAGATTTATGCATAAAGAACATACTGTGAATCATAACAAACAGTATGATTGTGGAGAAACAGAAAAAACTCTAGCCTTCATTAACCATATCATTCGATTTCTAGATCACATTCTTAACTCTTATATACCTTGATATGATATTGCAAAATAATGTAAAATTGGAAGGAGTGCTTATAATAAGATCCTAAAATAAGTGAAGAAAAGGCAGTCGAGGCACAGAAAAACCTTCAGCCTTTTAAGGTGATTACCGGTGATAAGTAGGAAACAATGTGAAGCTTTTATTATGGAAGATTTATGGATCTAGTCTACTTTGAGGTATATGTTGATGTTTATGTCTATATTTATGTTATGTGTGTTATCTTCTGTGAAATATAAAAAGATTGATACTTGGTGTTGAACGTGTGTAGGTTATGTTTATTAGTAAGTACTTTAAGTTTGTGGATTATGATATTATGATATTATAAGTTGTTGTGATTATTATGTGTAAATTGTGTATTTGATATCTGATAACTGTCTTCATCCTAATTACTTTCATTTAGATCATAGTGCATGTAAGGATCTAATAATATGATTATTAAATTTTATTATTGATCATATTAATTCTTTAAATACAACTTTAGAATCATTGAACTAAAACGTAAATGACTTTTCTAAGCATTTAGAAGAATTGACTTTAAGGCAAAGTGAATTTGAGAAATACTTTTTCAAGAATAGAGCATCTTTAGAATTTGTTGCTAGTTCTCACTATTCTAATAAGTATGAGAAATTGAAGAAAACCAGGAAATCAAGAAGACAATCTAAACATTAATTTTCAAATCATTTAGATTGTTTATTTCTAAGAGTATAAATCCTAGCAATTCCTAAGTAGGTCTTAGATTCCACTTTAATTAAGAGTAGACTTATATTGATGGTATCAAAATCTTAATGTTAAATAGGATTATAACAATTCTTAGATTTCTTAAAGATTAATAGAAATAAATCATTTTAAATAATAAATAAGTTATAGGAATTTTGTTGAACTTTTTTTTATTTTTAAATAGGAAAGAAAAATAAAAAATATAAATATTTTTATATAAAGGTAGAAATAATGATTTGTAAAGAAATAAACAATAGGATTGTCAATTTTAAATATAACATTAAAAAAAATAAAAAAATATAAATATTTTTATATAAAGGTAGAAATAATGATTTGTAAAGAAATAAGCAATAGGATTGTCAATTTTAAATACAACATTAAAAAGAATCATATTAAATTGATAAATATTTCTAGATTTACATCGGATTGAAATTAAATTTTAGATGTACTTTTTAGGTCTTTTTCCCAAGAAAGGGTAAGAATTATTACATGGGAAATAAAACGCAAAATCGCCTTCATACCCATCGGTAAATTACCGTGTCCTCGCTTGCCCCCGCCAACCTGAAAATACGACACCGTTTCTTAGAACCAAATTAATTTCAACGCCATAGCATCATGTATACCGTTGCCATGTAAAAATGAGACGAACACTCCGATTGTTACCTTCGGTGCCATATCCATGTCTGGTGCAGGAGCAGGCCTTACCAAAACTCTCTCATGGAAGCAACTTTTGACGCTTCTAAAAGCACAGAAGAGCCCATTATCTGCCCTTTCACTATTCGAAGAAGCGTCTGGCCATCCGAATTTCACCCACTCCTCACATGTGTTCCAACACATACTTCGTCGACTCGCTGCCGATTCACGGCATATTCCTCACGTGTTACGAATTGTCGAAATAATTAAAACCCAGAAATGCCGTTGCACAGAAGATGTTGCTTTGATAGTAATTAAAGCTTATGCTAATAGCAGAATGCCAGATGAAGCTTTGGATACTTTTCAATGTATGCAGGATATTTTTGGTTGCAAGCCTGGTGTTCGATCTTATAATACTTTGTTAAATGCGTTTGTTGAATTGAATGAATGGGATAGGGCTGAATCGTTTATTGAGTATTTAAAAACACTGGACGTGTCTCCAAACTTGCGGACTTACAATATCTTGATTAAGATTTTTTGCAAGAAGAAACAGATTGAGAAGGCTAAAAGGTTGTTGGATTGGATGTGGGCTAATGATTTGAACCCTGATGTGTTCACTTATGGCAGTTCGATAAATGGGATGGTGAAAGCTGGAGACTTGCTAGGTGCATTGGAGGCGTTTGATGAAATGTCTGCAAGAGGAGTGACGCCTGATGTTACTTGTTATAACATGTTGATCGATGGACTTTTTAAGAAAGGGGATTTTGATAAGGGTATGGAGGTATGGGAGAGGCTCCTGAAGGATTCTTTTGTTTATCCGAGTGTAGTTTCTTATAACATTATGATCAATGGGTTATGCAAATGTGGGAGGTTTAATGAGAGTTTGGCGATATGGGAGAGGATGGAGAAGAACGAGTGTAAGAAGGATATGTTTACGTACGGTAGCTTGATTCATGGATTATGTAAAGTTGGGAATGTTGACGGGGCTCTTAGAGTTTATAAAGAGATGGTTGAAAGTGGTGTGGTGGTTGATGTTATTACTTACAATGCAATGCTTAATGGGTTTTGTCTTGCTGGGAAGATTAGGGAGTGTTTTGAATTGTGGATGGTGATGGGAAAGAAGAATTGTCAGAATGTGATTAGTTATAATATTCTGATTAAAGGGTTGTTTGAGAATGGAAGGGTGGAGGAAGCCATTTCTATTTGGGAACTCTTGTGTAAGAAAGGCTGTGGGCCAGATTCCACAACATACGGTGTATTGATTAATGGTTTATGCAAGAAGGGTTGCTTGAATAAGGCTTTAAAGATACTGAAAGAGGCTGAAGATGGACGTGCTAAGCTGGATGCTTTTGCATATTCTTCGATGGTTAACGGGTTATGCAAAGAGGGGAGAATAGATGAAGCACTCAACATAGTCCATCAAATGGAGAAGCATGGGTACAGGATGGATCCTCACATTTGCAATCCCATGATTAATGGGTTTATTGGAGCATCCAAACTTGAAGATGCAATATGCTTTTTGAGGGAAATGGAGAGTAAAGGGTTCACTCCTAATGTTGTCTCCTACAATACACTTATAAATGGTCTATGCAAAGCAGAAAGATACAATGAGGCATATTCTTTTGTAAAGGAGATGCTAGAGAAAGGGTGGAAGCCAGACCTGATAACATATAGCTTGTTGATGGATGGCCTTTGTCAAGAAAGGAAGATCGACATGGCCCTCAACCTGTGGCAACATGCTCTTGATAAAGGTATCAAACCTGATATAACTATGCACAACATTTTAATGCATGGCCTTTGCTCTGCATACAAACTTGAAGATGCTTTGCAGCTTTATTTAAATATGAAGCGATCAACTTGCGTTCCTAATCTTGTGACACGCAATACACTCATGGAGGGGCTATATAAAGTCCGCGACTTTGAAAAAGCGTCAGAGATTTGGGATTGCATATTGGAAGATGGCCTGCAACCAGATATTTTCTCCTATAATATTGCAATAAATGGACTTTGTTCTTGCTTTAGGATCTCAGACGCAATTGATCTCTTGAATGATGCTTTGAAAAGGGGAATACTTCCAACCGCTGTTACATGGACCATCCTCGTCAGAGCTGCTATTAATTTGCGACTACATGACTAATTAGAATTCTAATACGTCGGAATCTAAGTTCTGACTATTCGCTTTTCATCGAGTTTGTATTGGGTATCTAAATTTCAGGAATTGCATGCTGACATGATGTGGTTCAAGATCTTTCTGGCTTTTTGCTTGTCGAAGGGGGATGATAAGATCACTAAGTTCTGGATTCAGGTTAAAAGGAATCTGTATCCATTTCAAGGTATCACACTTTGTATAATGCTGATGAAAGTTCCTTGATGATAAATACGTGCAGTTTCTTTATTTACTGATACGAGGTGAGTGAGGATTCTTGAAGTTCGTTACGGTTTATACCCTGCTTGAATTTCATTGGAAACCTCTTTCTGTGCAAATATTGTATTCTAATTCTGTGCCAATGCCTGCAGGCGTTGATTCTCTGAATATTACCCGGGAGGGTGCCAGGTGGGAGCAATGGGCAAATGGCAATTATATTCATGTATCTACTTAAATTTGTTTGACAGTCAAGAGTCTTCTTCCCCCATATTAATGAGCTTTTGTCCGGTTGGCCCCTATTTTTGTTTCAAAATTATACATAGCAACTTTTTACAATTTTTTTGGAGCACTGGGTCTCATGATATTGATTTGGTTTTACCTAACTAATTATCTTATTATATAACATTTTTAAAAATTAAAATAGTTGTAAAGAATGTAAAATACTATGCATGGTTATAAAATTTCATTTTTTAGTATTTTTTTTGAAGAAATAAACATTGAATTGTAAGTTCATGCAGTGGGACAAGTGCATTCATAGTAAATTGCTTCCATTTATTAACTTTTTCTTGGACCCATCCTTGATATCACCTTGATTTTAAGGAAATGGTGCGGTTACATTTCTCTAATTGCCAACTTTCAACAAAGTCTAGTTATTTCTTGACAGCTCAATTCTCCTCCCACAAATTTTTTAAGACGGGGAAATTTAGAAGCATGATTTGAAGTTGTGGACCAAATGGTTTGTATTTGAAGTTGTGGTCAAATTTTTTTTTGCACTTTTTGTTGAGCCAAAATATGCATTGCATTTAGCCTTCATCTTCTGTACAATGTCAAAAATATACCAACAAGGAACAGAAGCAATTCATAAATGATTTTTGATGTTGCTAAAGATCTAAAAGTAGCCATAATCACAAAAGAAGGCTATAGGTTCTTGGTTTGTAATGACGAGAGAAGTTCTTAAAGCATCACGCATGGTAACTTGGTTACATGGTTCTTGGTAATGCAGTAATATTGCCAAGGTCAAGCTGGGTGATGCAAAAGATAATAGCTTGATGTATCAAATCCAAGTTGTAAGTCCAAACTTGGGGCTATGTAATCAGGCTATATTCATTTAAAAGGGTTTTGACTAAACATTTTACAGCATAAAGTTAATAAGATTATGGGGAAGAAGCGCTTCACTTTTTTTCCTTGTTTGTCTCCTCTATACTTTCTAGCTCTGATGAAAGTTTTTGCTCATAGCTGAACTGAGTGATCAGACCCACTAAAATGGCTCCAAGAACTGCAACCTTTCGCCAATCAGGCGAGGTGATGAAAGAATCAGCAATGGCGATGACTACGACAGCAGTCAGAGCAAGGTAAAGGTTCTTTCTGGTTTTGGATCCAGCTTTTGCTTTAGTTAGATCTTTAATCCTCTCTGCTTCCATCTTAGCTTTGGCTTTGTTGGAAATCGGTGGTTTCTGACCTAGGTTCTTAAAGAACATTCCTTCATTCTTGTCTTTAACCATTTGACCTTCAAATTCAGCTAGTTTATTTTCGTTCTTTTCGATTTCCTGTCTGTTCAATTCTGCGGATTCTTCAAAGGTTTGCATCTGACTTTCTATATTCTCCATTATCTGCTAACAAACAAGAAAATTGCTCAGCTAAACCTTTTGGTATATTTCTTTATGCATTGTATGATTACATTTACAATAAACGAATTGAACAGACCCTGGCACCAGCTTCATCAAGTCCTTTTAGAGCATCTTCACCAACTTTTTCGAACTCGGCATTGGCTTCTTCAGTAAATTGTGTTAGATAATCAGACCTTTCATCTATATAGTCAGTGAGGCGAACTTTTTCCGCCTGAAGCATAGCTATTCTAGCAAGAAGCTCTTGCTTGCGAGTATCACCTTCAGGCGGGGAAGCCTCAGAATCAGAACCAGAATCAGAATTTGAATCATTATTAGGTTTGCAAAGGCACACAAATGAACTCTTTGGGGTTCTAGTGTGGAAAAGGTCATGCTTTGTGAGTACAAAGGAGGTCTGAATGGCTCTGAGCGCCATCATCTTCTTGTTTGCTAGTCTTCTTTCCCCCTCGAGTCCGGAGAAGGAGAGAAGGGAAAAGAAAGGAGGAGCAGACGGTGGTGGGGAACCGTACATTCGAGAAGTTGTATTTTTTGAGCCTCTCATTTGGTGGGCATTATCCATTTGCAAGCAATATTGTGGTCAATTCTTCAAAAGGGGAGCCATCCAGCACTTAAGTGTAAGTAAACTCGTTCCAAGTTTTAATTTTTGTTGCTTTTTCCTTTTTAATTAATATCTTCCTCTCTGCTCTCTCTTCTATTTATTTTATAATTTACAAATCCATTCTTTTAGTCCAAGTTTCGAATCGTTTACCATTACAACTGCAAATCAGCTTTCTACCCAAAATGCAAAATGCACAAATCTTAAAAAAACAAATAGTCATTATCTGATGTTGAAACCCATATTCCAATTAAACTGAAACCTATTGAAAATTTAAAATCTTCCATTTCGGATGGCAGTTATTCAGAATTTTAGACTGGAAAAAATCATCACAAGTAAGATTAAGAACTTCAACAAATGATGAAACCCAAGAACGCAAAACGCTCACAAGATCAGGCCAGCTGGCGATCAGAACAAAACCGAAACCATCAGAAGATGATGGAGAAGCAAAAAACTCATATGAGTTTAACTCCATTAATATGAACTTGCAAATTCCATGGTGGTTTAGGGTTAATCATCAGGCTTCAAACAGGCCCTGCCAAAAGAAAACTGTATGGATAGAAGCAATTGATATCACATGCAGAGAGGTTGAATCATCTAAAGTAGATGTAGGACCGACAAAGATTATATTTACTAGGATTACATCAATTAATATACTATACTATTTCAACACTTAATAATTGCTTGAAATCTTGCCAAAGGTATTTTAGGACATTATTACATATATAAATGAATTACTTTTCAAAGAAAAATCGTATTTTAAAATTTAATACATTTATCTTAAATACATGTTCACATCACTCAGCTGATGATTTTGTGTGTGTACATTTGCATCATTTAATTTTGGTCCAATTAATAAAATGACAATTTTGAGGTTTTATTTTGGTAAAATAATACTAAAAAATTTATATTTTAGGAGATAATATCTTTAATCAAATTAAAATTAAAATTAAAATTTTTAAAATATCTTTTAATTTCATGTGTTCATATCACCATCATCAACTACTCTTGATTACTATTTGATGAATTTTGGTTACTAATAATCAATTGATAATTTCAATGATCAATAAATCATAATATTTAAGTATAAATATGTAAATTACATATATTTTTCATAAATTTGTGACAAAACATAGGAAATTTTATATATTTACTTTAAAAATGATAAATACATGTATTAAAATAAAATTAATAAAATTTTATATATAAATAAATCATAAATCATAAATATAAATACATACAATATGGTTCATATACATAGTAAATGTAAATATGTGTGTTTATATATTATATCAAAATTATTGCAGTTAATTAAGGTGGTTGATAATCATTGATAGTATTTAATCGTCATTGACTGGTTTCACAATTTGATAGCATTAATTGTCATTGACCAATCTCATAATTTAATATTGTTGAAAAAAAAAATCTCATAATTTAATGATTTCTAATTAAATTTTGATAATGCATGATCAATCAACATCAATCAATAATAATCAAAATGAATAATGAATATTAATAATAGAATAAAACAAAAGTAAAATTGAATAATCAATTAAAAATATTTTAAATTTAAAATGATTATCAAAATGTCATAATTTTTTAAATCATTTTTGAAAAATACAATTTCTTGATATTTTCCTTTAATTCATTTTCACACGAGTAGATTTTAAAAGTGAAGGTGGAATCATGGAATTTTTTGAAATTCCTGCTCATGAAATAAATTTTTTCAATCTTGTGAATTCACTTTTTTTTTTTGTAAAAATACCATATTTTTAACAAATATCATATCATTATAAATAGAAAAATATCAAACGAAAATCTTATGAGATTTTGAAAAACAAATAAAATTCTATTCATTATAACTATCCAAAAGAGACTTAATTTAAACATACATATCATCAACAAAATTACATAAAAAAAAAAAAGCAACCACCAAAAAACAAAGCAACCATAAAAAATGCATCAATCAAAAATAGATTTGAAAGCATAAAGAGATCAAGAAATAATAAAATAATAATGCAAGATCCAACATCAATAATCATTTACCATAATGTTGAATGGATAAATCTAACAAAATATATCAATTTTCAAATTTGAGGTATTCTCATTCCATTACAATGTTCATTTAGTATTCTCCAACAAGCAATTAAAGTAGAAATCAAATTGAAGAATGAAAAATCAATAATTGACATTGTATACCAATTAAAGAAGACTATTCATCACTCAAAGTAAAGAATGGTGCTACCTTAAGGTTCTATTTGGAATTAAAAAAAAAGAATAAAACTTTATAAAATATCAATTATGTATCAGTCCTAGAAGTATGCAGAATTTTCTAACCAGCAACTCAAATGTAGAAACAAGTAGAAATTCTGTTTGCAGTCAATATACCTTGGATATGTCATATGTATGACTCTAGGAAACCTCATTGGCAATGATAAAATACTCATTAGCTATGGGCAAACAAATAACAGTTATTCTAATTCAACAATATCAAGATAAAGGAGAAAAGGATATAAAAATCATAATAGATTCAAAGCATAATGTCATATTCGAGGGATAAAATTATCACGACAAAAACACATTACTTATGAAAGGTATTGAGTTTCTATCTAATGGAAAATCATTTTCAATACAAGATTGAGAGATCATGCAAAAAAGAATTTACAACAAGTTGCATGTATAAAAGCTATAAATAGAAAGTGGAGCACAAATATATTCAATGTGAGAAAATTTAATGACTATCATATTTGTCATGCAGATATACGATTGAGAGATCAAAGGAATGCTACATCAAAAATAAATACTTGACTTTCAAGACTATATACAAACTAATGAATATAATCAGAGACTTAAGGGATGACTATCGGGTTACAATTAGTTATGACAAGGTTTTGAGATCAAAAGAAAAAAATACTACACAAGATAACATATAGACTACAAACTCTTCTAAATTGCTTTCAAACTATATCTATATATTGAAAATAACAAATTCTGATTCAGTTACTGAAATTCATAAAAGAGAAGATGCATCATTTCTATATGTGTTCATAACTTTGAATACATCAATATAAGGTTGGAAATATTGTAATCCAATGGTAGTAGTAGATGTTATTTTCTTAAAATCAACATGTGGAGGTATATTGATAACTACATCAACACAAGATATCATAAGTAATATTTTTATATTTTCATACTTTATTGTAGACTTGAAAATAATGCATTTTAGGAGTGATTTTTCATTAAATTCAAAGAAACTTATGGAATTAAAATAGTAATGTGTATAATCTTAGATAGACATGAAAGTATAAATTGAGCTGCCATAAAAAAATATCCAAAGATAGACTATTACTTCTATGCATTTCACTTGTCTCAAAATTTAAAGAAACATTACCTAAACATAATAGAAATATGATAGACTTGTTCTTAGTGATATTAAAATCTTATATAAAAAGAGATTTTTAGAAATACATGATAGAGATTGAAAAGATAGATGTATAAATAAAAGAGTTCATATAAAGATGAACAAATTTCAACAATAACTACCAACATAGCAGAATCAATAAATACAATAAAATAATACATCTAGAAGGTTACTAATAACAATTCTTCTATAATATTTATTCTTAATGACACAAGATTGGATGTACAATAACAAAAACAAAACACTTTCAACATTCACAACATTAAGTAGAAACAAGAATACTAACCTAAAGTTTATTTTTTAAAGATCTTTTGATAACTTATTCCTTGAAACTTTATAATCATTTTCAATGTTCTCTTGCTACTTCTTTAATCCATGGTGGTAAAACAAAATAAATAATCTATTATAATAAGCCTCCATATCAAAGCCATGTACTAGCATCTCTTTTACCTCAATGAAGTACTCAACAAAAGAAACAACAAATACACCACAATCATTAAAGTAAAAAAAGGTTCAACATAATAAGATTAAATATTCAATAAATAAATAATAATAATTTGAACAACTTCTCAAATTGACTAAGAAGAAGTTCAACAAAATAGACATCATATGTATTAGTTGGGTGTTTATTAAAATAAGTGCCATTACCAACTAATAAATCATTTTGCTTTGTATAAAACCTAATTACTATAAGAAAATGTGGAAGTAAAATACAATATACACAGTTGTGAGCGCCGGTTTCTGCCGAGGCCCAGAGCGAGGCTTACGAAAGTCACGGACCGGGGACCGCACTTGGAGCGAAAGCGCAGTCTTCCTAAGGGGTTCCCTTAGGGAATGATACAGACTCGAAAGAGTCGCAAGGAGTCATCACCAGATGGTTCCGGATTGGTCCAACCGACCCATAGCATGAGTGCTAGTTACACCCTTCAGAGATCTATTCTATGAGTTTCCAAAATCGATTTTACCATTATAGTTAGGATTAATTGTCCTAAGCAGGCAAGCATGCAAGCGTAAATGTAAGCACACAGCGTGTCATGTGAATTGGCGTTGCAAGGTTGCACGTAGAATGACATATAAAGCTATATGGTATGACATATGCATGTCATGTGATATAACTGTAAAAGTAACATGGCATATGCATGACATGTGAGTGTGTATGACATATCATATGCATGATATGGTAATCCTAATATGTGAGCACATATTATGGCAAATAGTGTATGTCGTTATGCGTTTAATGTTTTTGATTCATTTTAGCGTTAGGTGTATAGCGTATGCAGTGCATATGCATGATGAATGGCATATCATATGAATGATATGTGAAGTGATGCATGACATGGCATAATAAGTGGCATACCATATGCATGATGTATGTGTGGCATACCATATGCATGATATGTATGATGGTGTAATACATGGCATATGTATGACATGTTAGGTGTATAGAAGTTATTGTACAATTCAAGGTGTATAGCTAACCATATAGTATAATTAGATTGAATGGATATGATTGAGTTTCATAAAAATCAAAATCATGATAATAACCATAAAAATAATCATGATGTTTTCATATTCCAATATAAAACAAAACATCATTTTAAAAAACTATAATTAAATTACTTAATAATAAAAAAATCTAATTATCCTTCTACATTTCAATTTATTACCTTCTTTTTTTGATTATGCATCATCCCATAACATGTAAATGCAGTCAACCTGATGGAAAGAGAAAGGTATTATTTAAGTATACTTCTAATGTTAGGGGTTCAAATTCATTTGATAACTTGCTTATAGTAGATGGTATCCAATATCTGACATTTAAGAAAGCTACTATAAAGGGGGTTACTTGAATTAGATAAGAGCATAACAAAATGCATGATTAATACAATAACATGCAAGATGCTATTAAAGCTAAGAAGATTGTTTGCAATATTATTAGTGTATTATGAGCCAACATATGTAAAAAAAAACTATGACAAGATAACTTATGGTTGAAGATTTTGTTAAAATGCATAAGAACTTGATAGAAATATAAATAACTTTACCTTGAGAGATATCCAAAATCACTTGATAAGCATGGGTAAGGACATTAAAAGTTAATATCTCTTTATAATAGAAAGTCACAAACTTACCCAAATGAAAATTAATAATAGAGAGGTTGTAAAGGATATAGTAGTATAAACACCATAAGAAGACATTGGTATAGTGTTAAAGCTTAATTTAGAATAAAAATATGCATATACAATGATAATAAGTAAAGTAAACTAAAAACATATTGAAATATTTTTTGTGGATGTACTAAGAGTTATAGGGAAGACTTTCTTATATCAAGCATTACTAACTAATTTAAGATTAAAATGAAATATAGCTCTAATAACAACAACTTCAGGTATAGTTCATCAATAATGCTAGGAGGAAGGATAATATCCTCTAAATTTAACAGTTTACTTAATCCAATATAAATAATATTATATGGTATATTAAAATAAAATGGATTGTTAATATTATTATGCAAAGTTAATATGATTATATGAAATGAAGCACTAATGATAAAAAAAATGATGGAAATGGTTGATATAACACTTATAGATATAATGGATAATAATGACGTTTGATGAAAGAGTGGTAGTCCTTAAAGGAATAAACCTAGAAACAATTAATGTAAGTTTGGTAAGATCATATCTTTAGAGTAAGATGGAGATGTTAAAGTTAACAAATAACAAGTGAGCAATGTTGAATGTAACCTTTAGTGATTTCTTACTAAGAGTAGGGGATGAGAAAGAGCTAACAACTCATGATAGAAATATAATCATATCAAAAGAAATGGTGGTACAAAATGATAGAAATGATTCATGTGAGAAGGCATTAATACATAAGATGTTTCTTGATTTTGTCAAGAACTCAATATCATTATAATACATGATAAACCATACAATATTGATAATGAAGAATGGATACATGAAGAAATTGAATCAAATGATGATAAATATGTTCCTAGAAAAGACTCAAGTATACCTTAGCCATTACAATGTAGTTGATGACATGAACACTAATTAATAAGAAGAAGTTTTAAACAGCTTACAACTAAATGGAATACTGCTATACATACTATAGTTGAAAGTTAATTACCCAATAATACTTTTAAGAAATTTGGATGCGTGAAATGGATTGTGCAATGTAACTTAAATATTATGCAAAAGATTTTTTAGAAGAATATCATACATGTCAAAATAATGGTCAGATAATATGCTAATAAACAAATGTTATTACTGAGAATACCATCAAATCCAATAGAAAGTGAAGGATGTCCATTCTAATTCAAAAGGAAGCAATTTCCAATATGATTTTATTTTGCAATGACAATAAACAATACATAAGGATAAATAATACTAAAAGTAAGAGAATACTTTCAAAAGATTTTTTTCCATATAGATAGTTATATGTAGCATTATTAAGAGGAATTTCAAGCTCAATAACAAAATTTTTGGTAAAAAAGAATGATATAAAAAAGAAGGAACCAATATAAATAAAAAAAAGTAGTGTACAAAGTGTCACACCCAGCCCATACCCAGGCAGACATGCTCCCACGACACAGACAGTGACCCTTTAAGAGAACCACTATCTGTGACGTCAGGGATACATCGTACAGACGTTGTATGGGGACCCACTCTAAGCCTAATGGTGGTTGTACTGCGGAAACACGTGATGTTCATGCAATACCTGGGATCCATTCATACAAACACGCATACATAAGGCAATAATCATTACGGGCAATCCATACTTCATTAATATAAAACCCGTTATACAATAAGTGCGTGCGTACAATAAAACCACCAAAAGCTATACAATGTACATAACTGTACAATACAAACGTAACTACT
>CANYBF010811107.1:0-11420 GCA_948192965.1 Dalechampia spathulata
CTCACCTTTTAGCAAACAAGTCAAAAATCAAGCTAAAATTCACTTCTTTATGATCTAACATCCAATCTACAAGGATCTCTTCACCAAAATTCATTTTTCCAGCCTCCCATATACATGCATGTACCTTCCAAACAAGATCCATGAAGAAAAATATGGATTAATTATCAATATAGATTTGGATTTTTAAGGAAAATACATGAACTAAGGAGTTTTCAACTTACACTTTGAATACCAAGAGGAAAGTGGTTCAGCCTTATCAATAACATAATGAAAAGGAGATCATTTTGGCCATAACTTTGAGTATTCACATGGATCTAGTCATACACTTGAAGAAACAAGTGAAAAATAGAAGAAGATGTTGCGGTTTTGAAGCTTCTTTGAACATCACTTTCGGTTTCAACATGAACAAACAAGAAATGGAGAAGTCTTGACTCCATCTTCATCTAAACATGTAGTTATTAAGTTTAACTTGAAGTTTCATGAATAAAAGAAGATGGAATGATGAAGTTTTGGTTGTTCCATAAGAGAAATATGAAGAAATGACTTGAAAAAGTAAAGAAAAAATGAAGAAATTGATGGAGGAAAAGAAGTGTGTTTCGGCCATAATTGGAGAGAAGGGAGAAAATGAGTGTATTAGGTTTAAAACAACCCTAAGTTTTAATGGAAAATGATATATATATAGTGTGGGTGCAAGGTAGCTTCCATACACCTCACCACATAGGATTCTAGCTTGTTTCTTATACCATTTGTATAAAATACATATATAATACCATTTTCCTTCTCTTTTATCCTCAAAATATGTATGGAATACATCCATAAACTTCAAATTTTGTATACGCCAATTCATCATACCATAATACATCATTTTTAATTAATAAAATATTTTATTCATCCTCTCTCTCCATCCACTTTCACTACATTCCAAAAGACTTTTCCAAATACCCATACTTCTTTTTCTATTACCCATACACCAATATTTAATTTCCTTTTACTTTTCCATCTTGTCATACCAAATAAAATAAAATTTCTAATTTCCACATCATCAATCCATATTATTTAATTTCCATTTTATTTACACCTCATCAATCTAATTTTCAATTTCTTATTTCCTTTTTATACCATGTACTATATTTTATTCTTTCCATCACATGTCTAAAGAATACTTTATTATTATCTCAATATATCAATTTAATACTCAATTATACTCTCAATTATTCAATAAATCCATTTATGACATCATCATGACATCATAAATAAAATTCATTAATTTTACTTTTCTAATATTTTCATATCATTAGATACCTTCACAAATGTATTATCAATCCATAATTAATCATTCTTAATAAAATTAAAATCATAATTAAGTTTATTCGCTTACATCATGCTTACATCATTAAGGTTCATTTATGACATCATAAATGAATTTCTAAATTCCATTATACTTTCTTTTCTATACCTTTAAATCTTATGTTAAATAAATTATCTTAGACATATATATTCCAATTTCCTTATTTAATATTCCATTATTCACTAATCCGTAATTATTTATATACGTATATATATTATACATACATTTTTCACTTGTATAATTCATTTATATGATCCTTAATTATACTTAATTTATAAATTATGCATACTCCAAATGCAATCATAATTTATCATAATTCCTCAATTGCATGCATTTCCATGCATACGTAAATATTCTTGCCTCAATATACATGTAATTTATCACTCGATCCAATTCTACACGTTCGAGCTTATTTTTCGCATTCGACTTAATCTACTATCATCTTATAATCATTTCTTAATCTCGATAGGTATTTCCTATCGTTATCATAATATTTATAATTTTCACCTCGAAATACGCATTTTTCCATAATTCCATATCATCATCCTATTTTTGATCGTATAGGGTATAATTTCATCATCCAAATCATTAATAATTTTTACACTAAAAATGAGGATGTGACAGTACCTTGGACTCTATTTGACTCTTTGGGAAAGTAAATCTGTAGTCACCATTCGCTACTTAGTACTAAGGATCGTCAATGATTTCTAGAATGGATAGACACTATGTATAGTCCTATATTAATGATTCTATTAAGTTAGATAGGTTGTAGACAATGTGGCGGGAGACCTTAGTTTATTTTTATTGGATTAAAGCCCATGTAGCTAACCATAGCAATATTCTAAAAATAAGACCCTTTATTCGCATGCAATATGGATATATGCCTTCTCACATAAGTGGATTTGCTTAAATCCAGCTTATTTTTCATCCTTGTATTTATGTGTTAAGAGTTAGAATCTTATCATGATTTTAGTACGGTTTCATAACCTCACACCTATTTGATTAGCATTCTCTTATCATATCAATATGAACATTCTAAAATGCTATTGGATTTTCATTATAATTCATCATATGATTGAGCAATGATCAATCTTTGCTTGCCTCATATGCTAAGAGTTTTGTACCTTGAGTTCCCAATGTAACTCTAGGTTGCTATCCCAACTAGGAGATTTTAGGTTGACCAGTCTTCATGGATGTATAAGGGTGGCAAGAAGTGTTGTTGTGTGTTGTATATTCACTAACCTTTTTATGTTTTTTGTTAAACACATAAACATACATTCTCATGCAATTTTCTCTAACCAATTTCTCTTACAACCATAATGCTAGATGTTTCTTAGCAGAGGTCATGTATGCATCCTATGTGTTGCATCACATGCAAATGCTATGCATGTGCATGTATCTATTAGTGTATGCCTTAGAGCATCATCTTTTATATGTAATTGAATATTTAATCAATAAGAGGCAATATTAATTATTTAAGTGCATTATTTTATACTTCTTGTACTTAGAGTATTAAACTAAATAATGAAGTCCAAGATATTAGAATAATATAAGGGAAATTCGTAAAGGGTTTACGATATGAGATTCTTATTATATAAAAATGTTTAATATCTAAATTGCCTTCATTATGGAAATAATAAAATTAGACATTATTGTAGACCCTGAATTTTTACCCATGCATTGTAACTCTGGGTTTTCTTCAATTCAACTTGGTACAAGTCTCTGATGTTGATCTTGATTTGCATACATACCTGTTAGCCTCCCACAAGTTCTCTGAACATGCGGAGCATGTTACATTTTACTGGTGGAAGGTGAAACACATATCATGTATTTTCTGATGTATGGAGCATATAGTGCTACATGCTGTGCATGTTTAATAAATATACACATGGTGCACAACCTTTTCCCATGTAAATCTAACATGCTCAATATGCCACCATGCATTTATAAGTCATATGATGCTCATTGGGCATGGGCGCATGTCCTAATGTATCCCTATTAGAGGGCTCATAAGGGTGGAATTTACTATATATTGCACATATACTACTATATGCTGCGCATATAGCCTTTTTCTACATTATATGCTATGCATATAACACTATATCACTCTTAATTTTGTAGAATCCCATATTGTTTGCTTGCTTTTAGCAACTAATGACCTTCACTTATAAATCTAAGCCATATATTTATGGGACAAAGGTCCAAATTTTTGTAATTATAGCTAAACTCTACCAAATTGATTTATTACTTAATTAAACACTTAATTAAGTTTTTAATTAAGATCAGAGACCAATTAATCCTCACTTTAAATCCCTAAACTCATTTGGAATAAAGATTAGAAGCTAATCTCTATTGGTGAGTGTGGAATGCTTCTTCCTTTTTTCATTTTCTCTTGATTTCTTTATAGATTGATGATTTTTGCTTGGTTTTTCATTGATTGGCTTCAATCATGAATGCCACAGTAGCATTTTTAGCTTAATTGTTACTAGAATGATTTATGGTAGTCACGTATTTGCCTAAATTTTTAATTTGATTTGTTTTTTGCTTAAAAATTGAATCTACTTTGATATTTACTCATTACATATGATGCATAACCATCTATATATGCCATACAAAGCCTATATGTGGTGTATATAAAACTATGTATGGCACATATAGTTGTTTGATTTTCATGTTTTCATGATTTTCATTCATTTTCACTTGTTTTTTTGATGCTAATCTAAGTTTTCAATAGCATTAGTGGTTTCACAATAACCCTAATGATATGAATTCATCATACATTGATGCTATTTGACTAATTTTGACTTCAAAGTTAATTTTCAAGTTAAATACTTATTTAATTTGATGTTTTTCTATAATTGATGTGATTGGACTTGAATTGTATATGTTTTCTATCTCTAATTATTGATTAGATGATATTAGAGTCCTCCAATCTCATTTTCCATGATCAATTTGGATGATTTTATCACACCTGATTGGTGAAACATGCTCTTGTAGGGTGATTAAAGAAAACTATTTAATTAAGAATTCATTAATCACTTTACAAAGGATTTATGAAGTTTTTTTTACTTTGACGGAATGTATCTAACCTAGTTTTGTTGCTATTTGTTTTGAAACCTATGGCCTCACAAGAAACATTATTTATAGAGCTTAGATAAGTCACACATTAAATACCTTTAGTATCCCTGCTATTTCACACATACAAAATATTTTACTGCCTTTAAATTACACAATAACAGTTGCATAATCAAAGATTTGTTAAGAATACATTATATGGTTCAAAACATGATTCCAAGAGTCATACAAGCCTTGATAAATCCTGACTACACTGGTGCCTTATCAATCCAAATGTCCCTCCTGAACTACTCTAACATGTGTTCACCAAATGATGAACACTGAGTATATAACTTAGTGGTGTCTAATAATAAGAATGCTATGAATTAAATCCAATTATTTCATTATAATATAAATACAATTAATAATAAATCAATTAATAAAATTTATAATAATTATATATAATGAATATAATGATAAATACAATTATCTCATTAATATTCAATTACTCTAGCAAAGATGGATATTGGATTCAAGCAACTATCTCTGTAAATAATTTAATTTTCCTGTAGAACAATCAAATATCTTCCTGATAATCAAAGATAATGATAACAATGAAATCATCCCATCAATATTGGATTATATAATAATAAATAATAAATTTTTGCTATAAAATCTATATACTTATTAACTTCCCTATAAAACAGTTATAATTTTGCTCCATCATTCATTAATAGTGATAACATGCTTAACAAGAACAAATGCAAATTTAGTATCACATTCATCTTTCGTGAATAAATGATATGCTATATGATAATGAATGCATATATATAATGCATTCCTCTATTCTCTCATCATTTCATCATTTCTTTGTGAATTTACCTTTTTCTATGATTCGTCATATCTCTTATCATTTCATCACAGTAATCTCTATCTCTGATTATGCATAATCTGTACTGTGCATATTTTCAATGATTTATTTTTTTCCTAGTACCCCTGTATTTTCTATCATTGTATCATTTCATATATAAATATATTAGCGTCTCTTTTATATTACCTTATATATATATATATATATATATATATTATACATATATACAAATGTCTCTCCCTTATTCCTCCAAAATATCATACTAATGATTTATGATGCATGACTTTATCATGTATGCAACTATATAATGTTGGTACAACTGCAAATAATAACATCTCAAAATACATCAATACGTCATATATCCAATATCAATATAAACTAATTAAATATTTGTAACACCTTATGCTATAAAGTTTGAATCAATAACAATTACACAGCTGTGAATCAATAACAATCCAAAATATCCATATATCATATAACCATCATTAATGATTAATAATTAAATACGCATAATATTTTATCTTTTGAAGCTTGAATCTTTAAGCTTTTTATTTTACCTGTAATTTCATTTATAACATAATTATTATTAGGCACAAAGTAATACACACCATTTGTTACTTGTTAATCTCATTTCTAGGAGCTTGTTATGATAAAACACGTACATAATTGAAATTAATCTCATTAATAAAATATAACAATTCTATTACATATAACAATTTGCCATTGCCCTTTTCTGTTTTTATAAAATAATACAATTTATGTGATAAAGTTATTTGTAAATACTGAGTAATGAACATAAATATAGTTGACACTATTTACATTTCAAAAATATAACGAATGTATAATATGTATCAAACCACTATCATCATAATTGGTATAACATGTTTGAGAATATTATTTATTCCCATTAGTGATAGATACAAACCTATTTTTATTTTGCTTTTGTCTGTACATAAAATAAGAGTAATAATTCCTTTATTTTCCTCCATTGTACCTTAGTTTCATATTTTTAAATTAAATAAACCACGTACTTATACTAACTACTCACACACATTTTATAATTAATACATGAATCTGGGTGCTGCTAAGCATCACGCTTCCCAACTAAAGGAGACACACATATGCATAGGTTCCAAATACACCCTCACGGCTCACTAACCATTAATTTCATTAGTTGAAATTGGTCTTCCAAGTGGTTCAAACCTTTAGGAAACAACCACACACAGAGGTTTGTATAATGATCACCAATAGGTTTAAGCATTTCTAATTCTGGTGATATGTATGGACAATATTCATAAGTTCTCGCCAAGCACGCATAACAGTGTGTATAAAGTGGACATTTAATGCTTTGATTTCTTGCCCAAATTTGGTCACTTACAATCTACCTAATATTCATTAGTTTCCTGCAAGTTATTTCTTTTTACCAAAACTAGTTAATTAGCAGCTTCATTGTAAATATACACTTAACAACTATCCTATGTTAATGATAGTAAATTATGTATACATCCTTCTTGACTCATACAGCATTATATTAAGTCTTCAACTGATAATTCTTGCCTTATTTATTAATATATATATGTGCCACTACTATTCAGGTTTCGGTTTCAAGCCCGTTCAATGCAACAACAAGATATAAATATAAATATTACAATATATATATGTATATTCAAGAACCCAACAGGCAATTGACATAATATATCTCAGTAACTATTTATCATGTAAAGTGATCTAATCTCAACTGTGTATAAGTTTAAAATCAATCAATTTCCATTTAATGTTTCTATGTTAGCTTCTTGCTAATTTTCTTTCTTTACTAACAAGTCTACCGCTACCCAATTTTCATTCCAAATAGATAGTTTATAAACTAACACTACCATACATTTTAATGAGTAATGTACAGTTCATGCCATAAATTCCATAGTTAAAGAGCTAACCTTATAAGTTAGACAAAATCCCACTTTGTCCAAGTTACATTTCAAGATTTTAAAAAGATACTGTTCCTCTCTCTAGTTTAAATTAGTTCACCAGCTTTAGTATATATATTTCATCTAACTCAATTGTTTGTAAGTGAATTACGTGGATCCTAAGTGTACACATTTATACATTCATTTAGGTTAAGGTTTTCCTTTAAGACTCATATTCTCTGCAACTGCGGTATAAAATTTTCTTAATGTTATTTCCTTGTTCCAGTTGACTTATTTTCAGCTACTATACACATCTAACTCTTATTTAATAACTTATTGTCACTGTGCATTTGTAATTCTATACTTGTCCTGTGTAATTCCATAGTTCAGGTATTAATTATTAAGGACAGAATTCATACACACAATTTGCCTAGCTTGAACCATAATTCTATCAAAAGTTTAGATTCTTAGCTTACCATGTATATATGTATATCTAATGCTTAAGAGATAACTATACAACAGTTTCAGATGAACTGATTTGACACACGTAGATATTGGGTGCTTACATAGGGAACATGGAGTATGAGTCTATGTTATATTAATCAAGCCTGACATATGAGTTTGCCATACAGTATGACATTGTCCAACCATGACATTTTCCAACCTTGATTCTACAAGGGGGATTGCAGTCTAATCATCTCCACTTAACTTGTTCTTGTTGCAATCAAATTTCAAATATTTAAAGAATTGATCCCCAAATGCTAAGTCAGCCTCCATCAACTAGGATTTAATGTCAATTATATTCATTGTTTATATGCTACATCTGTCGAAGATGAGGCACAACTTACCAATTTAAAAGTATTTTTAATTCACTTACCAAGGTTATTTATCCACGCCAAGAGTTTAGTTTCATTAATAAATTAATACATGTTAAATAACAACCTATCAATTAACTAACAAACTCTATTTCCATTCAAATCTCTTGTTGGAATTAATGTATAACAATACATACATTAGATTAAGTTTTTCTGGAACATATATCACACCTACATGGCTCTCCTAAGGTTTAATTTCCATGTTCAATCAAGTGACTTGTACCTATATCTTTGCTACCATCACCACACGTTAAAATGTTACTTACCTTTGTTGTAGTATGATCAGCACACACAACCTTCACCTCAATGATAGACTTCCTACACCAACAGTCTATGGAACCACTCGCCACTATATTCTTAGCCGGTCAACAAAATGCTAGCACGATGGTAGCTCCTAGATGCTGAACAAGACCGGCTAAATTAAATTTCAAGTCTCTTTATGTTTAAATATATGTCCTTCCCCCAATTCCACACTCTACTGCTTCTCTAGCTAACCGTTTCCAACTGTTCTAAGCGATTAATTTTGTCTTCTTTACCTTTCCCACCAGTTTCTGCCGCCTTTGACAACTCATCCTTCTATTTAAGCTACTTAAGTATGGTTAGTCAACATAATTAATGTTTATTAACCTCAAATCACATTCACATTCTTTTGTAATATCTTGCATTCCTACATCTCTTTTAATTCCAAGTAATAATACTTATTTATATCTGGATAAGCATATACAACAACGAACATAACAATACTAATGAAAATTTATTTAATTTTCTATGTTTCTTTTTATAAACTAAATCACTTAAATATACATGAATATAATTTAATTAAAATCCATAATGACGCTACCCAACGTTCATAAATAAATCAATAGGCAATTTAATAAATAAATTGACAATCATGACGATAAAACATCCCTTGATTATTTTGATAATATTATCTTATATATATATTTTTTATTCCACTAATCAATTATATGGTAACTTGGTTACTCTTATTTAACTAAGCTACTATAAGATATACATAATTTAACTAAAACCTTTAACTAAACTTATTCTAACTATTCCTTTATCTTCTCACTTATGTATAATTTATCAGGTAATATCAATCATTAATACATTGCTAACAAAAGTCCCTTATCAATGCTAGTTATATTTCCAAACATTACTAACTATATAAATATTTATAGGTCTATTATAAAATAATTTAAATATTAAATTAATAATCTCAATTAGTAAGCCACTTTTTACGCTAAAAAAATTTAATCATCAAAATAAAAAATATAATTAAGCATAATTGTGACCATAATTAGAATAGTGTAAATGAGTGTGGATATGACAGGTTTTTCTATTAAATCAATGATTTGTTTATTTTTTTCAATTAAATGTCATTTAATTGAGATTTAATTGTCACTTGACATGATTAGCTTAATTGGATGTTGATTCATTTCTAAGTGATGCCACATGTGATCTTAGAATCTTCCATTTATGCTATTAATTGATTTTACCTAAAATTGATTATTTTTTCATGATTTTCACAATTCAACTAATGTTTATTGTTGCATTTTCATAAGTGTTGCCATTACATTCATTAGACTTTGCCTTTTGATTCATGCTTTCATATGGCATTGGATTGGTCATTTGTGTTTGACATCTCGCTTATTGCTTAACTATTATTTCCCTATTTGCATTTTCCATTCATGCATTTTGGCTCGTATTGCCAGAGGCTATTTTCCCAAGTAGAGAAGATGATGTTTAACATCTCAGATTTTTGTATTTTTGGAGATCCTTTGTAATAGAATAGGCTTATATTTTATTAGTTTTTTCCAACATCTATGATTTAGCTTTATTTCATCATGTATTCCTCTATCTATATCTTTCCCTTTCTCCAGGCCATTATTACTTTTAACTATGTTGCTATGCTTGTTTTATCATTGCTATATGATGTATGTTATGCTATATCATGCCTATGTCCTATCATTTTCATATCATGCCTATGTCATGTCATCTTTTACATCATTTCACATGTCATACGTATGTCATGTCATCATTCACATATCATGCATATGTCATATTATCATGTCATGCCTTTATCATGTCATCTCACATGTCATGCCTATGCTATGTCATATCTTACATGTCATGTATATGTCATATTTTATTTACCATGATCACTATATCATGTTACCATGCCATGATTGTCATATCATACTTGCCATGCTTTATCTGCTATGATTGTTGTCATGCTATCGCATTGTATGCTTATTTCATGCTTATGAATGCTTGCTTGCCTAAGATAATTAACTCGATAAAAATGGTAAAATTGAACTTGAAACTTTAAAGGAATAGATCTTCACCGCCCAAACCCATGTTTGAAGGGTTTGACTTAGAACTTAAGCTATGGGTTGATTGAACCAAATTTGAAACTATCTAGTTGCAACTCTATCTTACGATTCTTTTGACTCTGTTTCATTCCTTGAGGTAGCCCCTCGAGAAGACTGCACTTTTACTCCATACAGGCCTTCGGTGTCATCTATCGCAATCCTCACTCTAGGTCGTAGCAAAAGCCCTGTCCATAATTATTAATGTAGGTAGATTAGTACATGTTATACTTTTGTTATAGGATGATTCTCATTCACTATGACATGAGTTGTCTAAAGTATACATATGGATGAATAATATAGTATTAGTTCATTGGAGGGCTTATCAATGAGATTTCATATGGTTTATTAATCTATGTCTGTAAAATACATATCTCACTCATACTAGTAGTGCAAGTATCCTTTGACTTGAGATATCAAGGTTATCTTAACTATGAATTATTACACTTTGACTCCTGTGCTTTATTCCTTTCAAGGAGGCATTCTAGTTGAGAGGTTGGGTATAGTATAAAGTAGTTGAAGATATTTATATATCAATAATGAATTCACCACCCCAGATTAAATGTGGAATGCTTAAAAATGAATGAGTTCATAGGAGCATTTTAGGAATAAAGATTATTGTATATGAAACATCAAGTTTAGGGCATGATCTAATATGCTTGATCATGTATTACATTGACATTAATCCTTACTCAAACCTAAATGAGATAATGGATGATAAAAGGAGTTCATTGCAGCGGTATCTGTTAGTGTATGCTCTAGAGCATCATGTGTATTTGTAATATAAATTTTTTTTAATAAAGGCATTATTCATTATATAGTACAATGTTTTAAATGAACTTGTTTTACTTGGAGAACTATATATTGAAGTCCATGATATTGGAACAGTGCAAAAGAATCCATAAAGAGTTTATGGAATGAGATTCTTATTGTATGCAAATGTTCAATATCTAAATATCCCTGATCATAGTATTAATAAGAATGGACATTATTAGT
>CANYBF010811385.1:0-14910 GCA_948192965.1 Dalechampia spathulata
TGAAGCTGTGTTCAGCTTCAGTTGGCTTGCAGTAGATGAAGATCGATAGAAGACCAGTTGCAAAGATAATGGTGTGAAGACAGATTGAAATCAGTCTTCAAGTGGGAGATTGTTAGTCAACAATAGGGGCTGGCTAAGTCAACAATAGGGGCTGTGGGTGTGTGGGTTGCATATCCCACATCGGGAGTAAGAGGAATTGAGGTGAGGGTTTTCCAATATAAATTAAACCCCTCCCCTTAGGTTTTAGTATCTCATTCCAAGTCTTCCAATTTGTAACTTGATCTTATTTCTTTCCTTCTTGTAATATTTTACGAGAAATATTAAAGTGGGAGTGTCCAAGGATGTAGGCAAAATTAGCCGAACCTCGTTAAAATTTCTGGTGTTCTTTTTTTTTTGGTATTTATTTTTCTTCCCTATTTAATAGCTTTATTTGGTTATATTTGGTTATTTATTTTGCTATAAATAATTAAGTTAATTCTGGCAAGACTCCTGGGTTTTAAGTGGGACCGTTTGTGACCCCTCTAGTGAATCTGGGAATTTTCTTAGTAGAATTTTGACAGAATAATTTTCTAAATATTTCTTGAAAATATTGTTATTGAATTTTGTTCGTTTCCCAACACTCAAGAGAAGAAAATATTACATTTGATCACCCAAAAATGTTCATGTACCTGCTAATAATGGTTTGAAATCACTTATTTTATATATAAATTTCTTAACTTTACTAATGGAGAGACATCTCAAAAATATTATTGACAGTAATGAGTAAACTCCATTTGCATTATGCGGCTTACATTAAAACATATTGATGGGTTACACGAAAATTATTATCTAGAGACTTGGAAGCTGCATATATTGAGGATAAAGAAACAAAACAGATGCCTCTTCATATGGTGATCCTTGGAAAATCAATAGAGGTTATTAAACAAATCATTGAGGTTTGTCCATATTATCCAAAACTTAGAAGTGCAAGAGGCTTAAATATTTTCTATTATGCCGTCACTTGAAAATCCACCAAGAAAGGTAGACAACGTTATATTGCTCTACCTTATCAAGACTTGAAAATATTCCAATCTCTTGCATCTTCAAGTATTCCAGCTTCTTGTATCTCTAGTAGTCTCTATTGATTTTTCAAGGATCGTAATATGAAGAGGTATTCATTCACCTTGCTTATTTTTACTCAATATATACAGCTTCCAAGTATTTGTATAATAATTTCGTATAATCCATCAATCTATTTTAATGTAAGTTGCATAGTGTAATAAAATCCACCCATGATTATCAACAGCATTGTCAAGATGTCTCTCCATTAGTAAACTAGACAAATCTATATAAAAATTACTCTTTTTTTTTTATTAGCAGGCGGATTAATATTTTTATGTGACCAAATGTAATGTTGTCTGCCAAGTAATCAACAAATTGAAAATATTTCAAAATTTGAGATGCAGTAATAACAATATAGATTCAACATTCAACATTCTCATTCACTGAATATATATATATGTTGAGTATCTTCGTTCTCTAGAGTTATACTTACTACAATATCGTTACATGCATTACTTCTTACAGGTTCACGATACACTTTAATTTTTATCAAGTTAATAATGAGTTAACTTAAATCTGATTATTGATAATTCAAACTCATTTTTTCATATTATATTGATGAGTTGTTTCAAAATTATCATATTATATTATAATTAATTAATTAATTACATTTTAATTTAAAAATTCAAAAATAATTTAAATAATTAATAGTGATTCATAATATAACACATGTGATATTTTAATTTAGATATAAAATTATCTCCTATTAACAAATTTAATAGTAATTAAAATATCATTTATTTTGATCAATTATTTTTTTATTAATATAAAATTATTTAAATTTCTTTTTGCTTGTTAAAAATATAATTAAAGAATATATAACAAATATATTCTATTTGAAATTAATCACATTTTATTTTTAAGCAAAAAAAAACAGAATTTTTTTACAATATTTATTCTACAAATATAGTGTATTTAGTTAACTAAGTATATATAATATACATACTAATTTTATATTTATCATAGTTACTGAACCATGATTAATATTCAATTAAAAATAAAATTTGAATTTACTAGCATCATTTAAACCTATAATAGTTCGTGTGTGGATTGAAATTGAATTTTTAATTAATTAGTTTTTATATTAAGTTTATGGATGAGAGGTAGTTCCATAATTTTATCTCTTTATTCCTTTTACAATGCATTATTTTTTTAGTTTAAATTAGAACTATTCACATCAATATGAATAAAAATTTATACAATTTTTTTAAAAAATAATGAAATTTAAGAAATTTTTGAGAGAGTACTTATTTTACAACGTTGAGAATTTGATAAAATGGAAAACACATCTTTTAAAACTTGTTTATATTATTTTATTATAATTTTTATAAATATGATATTTTTCTTAAATTCTATAAAAATAGATATTCTAAAATTTTTTATTTTTCCTAATCGATTAAGTAACGTCTAATTAGACATATTTAAATACGTAATGTAATTATAATTACATTACATATTTGAATACCATAATTGATTACATAATATTAATCTAACGATAAATACTTAGGTAATTATTAATATATTATAACATGCATTAATGAATATATTTAAAACATAATATATTTTTGATTGCATCTCATTCAAGTCCACATAATATGCATTTAAGCCCGTACATTATATTGATAATTATAATGCATCATATTATTTACTAAACAATGTAATGCAATAAAAACTTTATTGCATTACATTACTTGATTAATTGCATTACATAGATAACTACATTATATTTAACTAAACGTAATCTTAATGTTTTAGTTGTTTTTAGATGTCTTTTTTGAAATATAAAAAATTAATAAAATTTATAGAAAAGGGTAAAAGATTATATTTTAAATTATTTCTATATAAATAGACATCTTCAAGTAGTCTAGACAAAAGAAAAGATAAATTAAATTTCTTATTTCTATTGTCAGGATTGTTTGGCTTTTCGATTTTTACTTGATCAAGTAAGGTTTTTTTTAAAAGAAACTGATCTCTAAAAATAAAGGTAATATTCTAATATGGTTGTTTATAGACGGGATTTTTTACAAAAATAATTAAAGAAAGGGTAAAATATTTAAAAAGTAATGGAATTTTTATAATTTTAATAAAAATGATTGATCATATGAATTATTATAAGAACAATATAAATAACAAGAAAAGAATTATCAAAAATCTCATTCAAAATATAAAAATTACGTAGTGAAAGGTAACTTTATTATCACTTTATTTGATACAATGTTAGTATAAAATTCACTTAATTTTCAAGTATGTTTGGGACGAAGTTTGATGCATAGTATGTTATATTTACATGTCTTGATTTTTTCTAGTCATGCATGCTAGTTACATTATACTAAATATGTATCAACTTAATCATTCTTTGTAGGAAAATTCAAAATAGTAAGGATTTGGTCAATGTTCTCATTTCTTTGGTAGGTTAAGCATATCTTTTTGCATGATAAATGAGTTTTATATGAATATATTCACTTATATTTTATTTATATCTCTATAAATAGATTAAACTAATCAATATATTGCTTCCTTTTCTTCTTAATCTTCTCATTTACTTCTTTTTCTTCCTTTTTTTCCCTTCTTGCCTTTTTCTTCCTACAATTTTTCTTGAATCTATTTATCTTAATCTTCTTTTTATTTAAATCTATTATATTTTCCAATTTTTGCATGCACTTTTTATATTTTTTGTTTGTTTTCTTTTTCTTTGTTGTTTGGCTTTTGATTTTTGCATTGTTGTTTAGCTTTTGATTTTCCAATATTATGTGTGATTCCCGTTACATTATAGTGTGTATATACATATATACTAGATGATATATATGATTAGTATGTATATATATAGATAGACATACTACATGGTGTAGGAAGATAACAAGATAAAAACATTGGTAGATTGAAGCATGACAATAAGTCATTGTACTTAAGGAATATTTCGATCATAAAATATGAATTCCTTGAGATACATGCAACAAGCTCTTCCAATGATTGATATGGGAGTAGAAAAGCAAGAAGAAAAAGGAAGAATTAAAGCTTAGAAAGATGAAAAGAGATGCAAAGTAGTGCTTGCAAACTTTTTGAACACAAATTCATTTTATGGTTTGAAATATGAATGTTAGAAGAATAATGTGCATAGGAAAGCAAAATAAGGGTTCGGTAAGGTAGAATTATAGGTTTATAAAATAAAAATATGTATGAAGGAAAGAAAAAATTTTCTTAATCCAAGCTTTGTATCATGAAGTGGGGGAAATTGATGGATTTGTTTTTTGTGTGCACGAGTCAATCACTTTCTTTCACCTTTTACACGTGAATTCATCCCGTTCTTCCACTTTTTACCATTGAGTTTTTGTACTCAATGTTTATCATTTGATGAACGTAGGTACTGAGTCTTCAGGTGAGTGTAAAGAGAAGTGATCTTTGGTTTCAGCAGAGAGTCAGATTCAGAGTAGTCTTATTCTCAAAGAGGTACCGGATGTCCGAAGCATGCTCCTGTTGGTTTGTTAGTGTAGTTCCTTATTGATCATAGAGGCAGTAGTTACCATTTTATTTTTAGTGGTGACACTTTAAAAGGATGTACATGTAATTGTATTAAACTTAATGTATGAACATGTTTAATGATATGTCCTTATAAGAGTTGTTTGCAAATCTTAATTGCTGGAACGAATGAATGAATATCTAGGTTTAAGTAATGATCATTATCATACGCCATGTTGCGACCCTTCTTACCACTAATTGCAACGACTTGTACCCATACGATTTACGATAGGTTGTATGTATGTATGTATCACTTGTAGTGTAAGTAACGGTTTCCTTATGGGGGTCGTTGTTTATGCTACGGGAGCATGTTACCCCATGTATGGGTTGAGTATGACATATCTAGAGACATGTATTTCTCATGTATACTATATAGTATATTGTTGGGTTATGTACATATTAAAAAAAAAAACTTTTGAAACAAAATGCTATATCAATTTTTTCAAAAAGTTTATTAGTGGTTCTTTTCTATGTATTTTTTACTATATGTTATGTTTTTTTTTTATTAGTAGTACGTAGTTTTGAAGATGATAAGAGGTCATTAGAACAATGATGACAATGAATGAAGAACCTACAAAAACAACTTGATTGAACTTGTTGGGTTCTTGCATGATCCTGAAACGATAACTCTTGTTGACGGGTACATGAAAAAATGGAGAGATGGAACAAAAAATTCTAAACTTTGGTATTCAAAATCTTTCTTTTAGAATGAAAGATTCAGCAGCGATCATATCAGACCCATATTCCTGGTAAGATTTCAACAGGAATCAGTGACCAGCCAATAACCGTATTGACCGTACCATATCACTTTGATAGCTTGTGCATAAAGGATCCTAAAGTTAGATGATTGGTAAGGACATGCAAATGATAGAATGTTCAAGCAAGAGCCAATATCTAGTTTAAACAAGAAGCCATTAAAGTCTATGCGGATGCATTAGCATATCATCTTCCTTTCTTGTTGTCTAGTTCTTTTCCGGCTTTTCTTCAACCTCAAGCTCTCCCTCATATTAAGTTTTGCGCATTACTATTTATTTTTTTGCCTCATTTTTAATATATTTTTTAAAAAATTTCAACCCTTTATCTATTATGTACTCAATATAAGTTTTTTTTTTCTTGTTTTGTTGTTATTTTTCCTTGATATTTAACAAATAATAATTTCAAAAATTTCATTGTTATTTTACAGTAAATTGTTAATGTTTATATAAAAATGATATGGAACACTTGAAACCTACCAAATTAAGTTTCCATTCCATTTATATTGGAACATATAGTAATAATTATATACTAATTGTTAAAGATATATAGAATCATTCATGTACTTTATTTAATAATTAAAATTTTTGATTTAAAGGATTTTGTGATATAATATTAGAATCTGTATGATCAAAAACTATAGAATTTAATACGTGAAAAATATTAATTATTAAATAATGTATTTTAATATATGGAGAAATGCATGTTTATGTATATTAATGTTTCAAATTAAATAATATTCTTATGCAGAAATATGTTAGAAATATATAAGACAATTTATAGATCTTATCTAATAACATGAAGCTTTTAAATGAATGATACCTAATAAATATTATTGAAAAATTTATAATTTAATTTGAAAGTATTTATCCCAATCAATGATATTTATAGGGACAATTTCAATTTAAAATCTCCAGTTAAAACATTTAAAATAGATTAATCTATATTAAATAATTAATCTTTTAATATAAAAAAGAAGCACTAATACCTCAAACCATAAAGTAAGAAGGATTAATAATAATTAAAAAAGGACAAAATGATAAAGAGACAGACAACGATAGTTCCATCAAAGACATGCCAGCACAATAACTGGAGGGCAATGTCCTTACCAAAACTTCATCTCTTTACATCAAATTAAGAGGTAAATCTTTTTAAGGAAGGAATTAAATAAATCTAGAGAAAAAAAACAAAGATAGAACCCGAGAATGATCTATCTCATCACTTGGAACTGATAATGCTCCATAAATCAAACGGTTATTAATTTCCCACCTGTCCATGTAATCCAAAAGAAAAGGAAATTGATTAAAGTAGCTTAAAAGCCAACTTGAACTTTCTTCGGTTCATCATGATCACAATACCCTTTTGGGCTTTGTAAATGCAGTAAATTAACAAATATAGATAACTCAAGTGTTAATTTTTGAGTTAAGAAAAATAATAAGAATTAGTATCAAAATGATAATTAAACAATAACGAAAGTCGATAATAGATTTGATTTCATTGTATTTGAAAAAATGTTTTCAATATTATTTTTTCATTTTTATTAAGATTAGTGTTGGAAAATGAAAAATGATGATCTATCACTAATTTTGCAATTCATATAAAATTGCAAATGAAAATTCTTGCATATGAACTAATGAATTTTGAACTAACGAATTTCATATGAACATTCGATAAAGAAAGAAGAAAGAGATGGGAGCTTACTTTAGGTGAAGATTACTTGGTAATGGCATAGACTGCATAAATAATCCCCGGAATATACCCAAAAAAGGTAAGGATCAAACAGATCCAAAACTCGACCTGCACCCACAAATTTTTTTATATCAATTCACATCATGAATCATGATACAACTCAAGAGGACAAAGCAAATGCATGACATATATATGTATATACATATTATATACCTGACAGGCATACTTGAGGAAAACCCCAAGAGGAGGCAAGATTATGGCCAAGAGGATATCTATGCAAGCTGCTGTGCCGTCTGACATGCTTCCTCCCTTCTTCTTCTTCTTCTTCTTCCTGTCTTGTTTGCTGCTTGATGATGCTTTTCGATCCTGAGAATGAGCGCATATGCTTATTTATGCTGGAGCTTAAAGTTGCAGAGGGTACACGTGTGTGTCAGTGATTGGCCTGTCAGAGTTCAAGCACGTAAACATGTAAGATTGAGCTGTTTTGATTGCTTTTCTTTTTATAGTTGGAAAAGAAGAGAATTATCGTTGCTATGTACAGCGCAATTCTACTAGCAAGATTTGCGTAATATTCGCACGTGCTCACACACGTAAACATGTTCGCATCAACTTATTAAATTTACTATAAATCAATTTTTTAAAAAATAAAAAAGATTAATTTTAAATATATTTATAAATTATAATTTTTAAACTATGCAGATATTTAAACTAATATTATTATTCTTCTTATTTTATTATAATAAATTTACGAGGTATCATTTTTGTTTTATGATTTGTTAATTTGACGTAGGTTCGTAAGTTCCATGTTAGTGGTAGTTACTTGACAAGTAAGCAAACAGTATAAATACATTACATATATATATATATATATATATATATATATATATATATATATATATAATTTGTATGAAAATTTTCACTTAAGCTATTAATTGTAGTATGAAAGAATCTATTCTTGTAACTCTTCAACTATAGCGATTTTCTTGCACTAAGCTTCTAAACTTTATTCATATTAAAACATTAGTTGAATGACTTAATATAACATACACAACGTTTATGAGCTCAATGCATAAACATACTATAGTTAAGAGGCATGAAAATATTATATGATATTTCATTAAAATATTTTTCAAAAAATTCAAAGAACAAGTTGTCAGAGTTGTAAGAACAATGATAATATTCAAATAAAATAAATAATATTTTCTTCATATTTTAAATAGGTAATTCTTTATCTTAAAAACATAATCTCCATATCATTTCATTTTATATATAATTAAAAATTTTGATTTGATTCAATAATCAAATCAATCATATGCAATGTTAATTTATATTTTTATATATGAATTAAATATATGTTAATTTAATTGACCAGACCTTCTCTTTGTTGCTCTAATAGTCACTTGCATTCCTTGAAGATGTTTGATTTGGAGATTTGTAAATCAAGGTAATCTATCATTTAAGATGTTTAAGATTTTGAAATTCTTTTTAGGAAAATTTGAGATTAATATCGTATGAAATTCTAATATGAATCGATGATATGGTTATTCTTAATTTCCATAGGGGTTTTGTTTTAAGATCGAGCAAGAATTTTATTCTTACATTGACTTCTTGATATATAGGAATGTTTCTGACTTAGCTAATTAAAAACTGAAAGCTAAAAGAATTAAAGTAATAAGATTAAATTTTGCTCAGCTAACAGTTTTCTACCAAATTTCTCATTGCAAGTCACATGGTAGAAATTTGCCTTAAATTTCTTGGTTAAAAATTGAACAAAGCTCATTCTTCTCTTTTTCTTTTATTCTCAAATCTATTTTAAACAATTATATTTAATCATGTGACTTGCACATGCGGAACAAAATATCCCTCCACTCCTCATGCTTTAATAAATTTTAATTTTCAACTTCTTTATTCTTTTTTCTATTTATTTCTTTCCGATCTATTACTTAGTTTAATTACCTTAATGCTCAATTCTATTATTAAAGTTAATTGATTAATACATTTTTTATATTTATAAGTACTTCTAGAATGAAATTTTCAAAAAGAATTTTTGTTTTATTTCCCCATTTTATTAAGTTCTTTTTCAAAAGAATTTTTAATATGTTATTTGGAGAAATTGTAGATGCACTTCCGTTATAGCTACAAATGAGTTGAGTCATTTTTGAGTTATTTAGTACTT
The DNA here is from genome assembly GCA_948192965.1 of Dalechampia spathulata. Lineage (NCBI taxonomy): Eukaryota > Viridiplantae > Streptophyta > Magnoliopsida > Malpighiales > Euphorbiaceae > Dalechampia > Dalechampia spathulata. The sequence continues at coordinate 9,236 of CANYBF010811385.1, forward strand.
AATTCAACAAAAGCTCATTTAGGTTCATTCGTTAAGTTATATAAGTCAAGTTCAAGATTGATTTTAAAACTCATTTTCACTAAAATTAAGCTTATAAATACTTGATTCGTTTAAGATAATAAGTTAACTCATCAATAAGCTTAAGAGATGGCTCGTGAATTGACTCGTTTATAAGCTCATGAGCTATGTAGAAGATAAAAGAGTATTTTGAGGAAATATTTCACTGTATATTCTTTGTTATTTTATCTTGTATTTATACATTTATAATACACTATATGTGGTATATTGTTATAACAGACTTTTGTAACAAAACAATAAAAAGCTGCCATGTAACTTATTCTAGAATTTTCTTCCTTCTTTAGCATGCTTGTTCCTTTGGTTAATCATTTTCAAGGCTTGACAGATCATTTATAGCTTTCCTTCTCGTCTTTTCATCTTTTGTAACCAATTGTAATTCATCTTCCTTTACACCCTTCTTCTTTTCACTTGTATTTCTTACACTCCCTTTACAAGACAAACCCGGATCTGTAAAAGCCGATTTGATCTTGTTCAATAAAGATCAAAACTTTGAAACTCCTAAAGACTTAGTCATCAGATCTGCTACCTGTTCATTTGTTCTTACATGTTTTACCTTAATCAATCCTTCTTGTATACTATTTTGCACCACATGATAGTTTATTTCAATGTGCTTCTTCGTTCATGGAAAATGGGATTTTCTCCAATATATATCATTACCTTGTTGTCACAATAAAAGGGTATTAGATATTTTATTTGGATCTTTAGATCTCGTAGCAAGTATGTTATCCATTTAACTTTGCATACAGTTTTTGTCATACTCCTGTATTCTACCTCTGCTGATGATCTACTGATAATATTTTGTTTTTTTATCTTCTAAGAAACTAATGCTCCTCCGAGAAAGATACAGAATCTAGAAAATGATTTCCGAGAGATCCTGCAAGCAGCCCAATTGGTGTCACACTAAGTGGTTAGATATGTTGGCTGCTTCGTTAGAAAAAATAGACCATGGTCTGGACATCCTTTCAGATACCTAATTACATGCAATGCTACTGCTAGTTGTCCCAGTGCAATGTTTGCATATACTGACTTAACTATTGTGTAGCATAGCTTATATTTGGTTTGGTTAGCCTCAGATACAACAGCTTTCCAACCATTCATCTGTACCATTTTGAATCTTCTAACAATGCACTCTTGTCTTCATCTAAATGATTTCTATTTAGTAAAAGGAAAGTAGCTATCTTTGAATCTGTTAATCATGTTTCCTTTATAAGATCTTTTACATACTTTTGTTGATTTATGAACATCCCTTCTTCCAATCTTGAAATTTCTAAACTTAGAAAGTATTTCATAAGTCCCAAGTCTTTTATGGTGAATTCTTAATGCAAGAACACTTTGACGGTCTTTATCTCTGGCAACAAAGATCCTATGATGAGGATGTCATCCATATAAATTATCAATATCAGAAATTTATCTTCAGTTTTAAAGGTAAATAGACAAGTATCTATTTATGATTAAGTGAATCCAAACTATAATAATTTCAAAGTTAACTCTCTATTCTATACTATTCCTGTTTGTTTTAACCTATATAAGCTTTTAACCAGTTTGCAGACTTGGTTGTCTTCAGGTCGCAGGTAGCCCTCTAGTAGAATCATGTAAACCTCTTCCTCTAAATGCCCATGGAGATAGGAGTTGTTTATGTTAAGTTGGTGCACATGCCACTACCGAGAGGCTGTTAGAGCAAGAAAGACACATACTGTAACCAACTTTGTAACTGGAGAGAAACATTCATGATAGTCTATACCTGGTACTTAACTAAAACCCTTTGTCACAAGCCTTGCTTTGTATTTTGATATGGTTCCATCTACATTGTATTTTATTCTAAAAACTCACTTTGAATCTATTAGTTTCTTTCCTACAAGCAAAGATGTTATTACTCATGTTTGATTTTCTTCTAAAGCTTGTAGTTTGTTTTGCATGGCTTATATCCAATTCTCATTTTTTACTGCCTCTTTGAAACTAGTTGGTTCATGTTCATTATATACAGTAGCTATGAAATGGTGATGTTTTGGTAAAAATTTTTGTATTTCGGTGAATGGTGTTGTTTCTGTTATAGCCATGAAATCATTTAACCAGCCTAGCCTGTGTCTCTTACGAATACTATGTCTCAAAACTTATTTTTTTAATTTTTTACTCTTTCTTTGATATATTATCATATGGTATAAGTAATGGTGTTTCGTTTGTTTCATGAATGTTTTGGTGTTTGAATGGGTATGTGTTTTCGTAGAACTCTATATCCTTAAAAATAACTATACATTGATTTTTAAGAGCATATAATCTAAACCCCTTATATTCATCAGCCAACCCTAGAAATATACATTTTATTGCTCTGTCTGAGAATTTTATCTTATCTAACTATTATTTGATGCGTAACATAAACTCCCAAAAGTTTTGAATTTCTCATAGTCTGGTTTTTTTCTATGATTTTCTCATTCGATGTTTTCCAATTTAGTATGATAGTAGGTAGAACATTGATGATTTGGGTTGCATATGGGATTGACTCACTCCAATATTTTATAGGAAGGTTAGACTATTTTATGATGGCTTGTGCAACTTGTAAAAGGTGTCTGTGTTTTTCTCTACTATTCCATTTTGTTGGGGCGTATAAGGGCAACTAAATTGATGTTTGATTCCCTGAGTGCTAAAGAAAACTTGTATGTTATGATTGGTGAATTCTGTTCCATTATTAGATCTCACAACTTTAAATTTTCTAGAATATTGGCTTTCTACTAATATGATGAAGTTTTAGATCACTTGACTCATATTTTGTTTATCTTTCAAGATATAAGTCTAGGTAGCTCTATTGAAATCATCAACAATGGTTAAGAAATAGGCTACTCTTGTGATAGATTTAACATTATATGGACCCCAAAGGTCAACATGTAACATTTCTAAGGAAGTATTACTGCTTGTGTATGATTTTCGGATTGTTTTCTGCTCTGTTTTGATAAATGACAAATAAAATTAAGTAGTTTATAAGGTATACAAAATAATTATTAAAGACTACAAACATTTTTAGATTGTAAAGCATAGGTTCCTTCAATAAAATTTTTCTTTATATGTTTTATAATTGGAAGTGAATCCTATAATATTTAAATGAATTTAGTCATCACATAATAGAACATTTTGGTAAAATAAATAATAAGAATAAATTGGACATTAGAACAAGTAAAAACTAACATTTGTTTCAAATTATTTATTGGAGGAGTACTTATTTATCAATTATTGCATTTCATTGCATATCTCATTATAATATTGTAACTTGTTCTACTTCAGCTTCAATTTAAGCATTAATGGTATTGTGATCAACCTTAGCTAAATCATTGCTCCTAAAAAGTGGAGGACCTGCTCTCATGCCTCTTTGATATCTTGATTTATGATTAAAATCATTGTGTAAGCCTCTACTATTGTTAAATTATCAACTCCATATTTTTGCATTTGAATATCATGTAAATCTAAGAGTTTTTGATATGCTTCCTTTACATCCATATCACACAATTGTAAAAATGCAACCACATACATGTACACATCATATAATGATGCAAACAATGATTTAGATAGAACAATGATGCAACATCTATTAAGGTTGTACATCAAAAACTGTTAAAAATTATGAGTATTTAACTCTTTTAGCTTTGCATGTCATCTAAATTTGGTCATAACTCATAATTAGTATCATCATCTTGAGCTCTTAAATGCAATTATCTTGAGCTCTTAAATGCAAAAATCTGGAATCATTAGAGGTTGACATATGGGCATGATTATGGTTCTTTTTTGATACATCAAATTTTAAATTAAATGTAAAATAGAAAAGAAAAGAATAATGACCTGGATGAGGAAAAGGAAGAAATAACAAGGAAAAGATTATTATACAAATGTTATAAGATGGTCATGAATCAAATATTCCATTTCATTTAAAGCATAATTACCATCCAAATCACCTTCTGTTTAGCTTCTAACAAAATCAGTCAACTTTAAAGTATATCAAAAAGTATGGTTTTCCCAATTAGTAATGATAATAGGGTGTTTCAAAATCTGAGTCATTGCACCATGACATATATCACCCCTTCTATTTCAAGTAAATCTATATTCTATAAATTCCTAGAAATTTACAATCATATTACAAGATTAGAGAATAATAATAGATTATAGAATTTATGCAAACTCTATATTCCTAGAAATTGACAATCATATTCTGAAAAGGAAATTTATGTATAAAATATAAAGCTAATTGCATAAATAAACAATACCAATGGTGTACTAAAATCAACTTCCAGATGTTAGGATAGAGAGTTGGATGTATTACATGAAATTTCTATTTATAATAATATAAGTTTGTAATACATATGATATGGAGAACTTAAGAAAATGAGCAAACAGTTTTGAAGGAACTGATTGACATGACCCCCTAAATGTACAAAAGAATTGTTTATCTTTTCTTTTCATCAAAACATAAAAATAAAAATTTTGATATAGTAGAACAAATTAAACCCCATAACTGGCAGAACCAACTTTCACATATCTGATTATCAAAATGCCAGTTAGAGGATAGGGAAAGAAAAGTTATATATATTGTGAGCGCTGGTTTCTGTCGGGGCCTAGAGCGAGGCTTGCGAAAGTCACGGACCGGGGACTGCACTTGGAGCGAAAGCACAGTCTTCCTAAGGGGTTCCCTTAGGGAATGATACGGACTTGAAAGAGTCGCAAGGGAGTCGCCACCAGATGGTACTAGATTGGTCTAACCGACCCATAGCATGAGTGCTAATTAAACCCTTCAGAGATTGGGTTCGGGTGGTGGAGATCTATTCTATGAGTTTCCAAAATCGATTTTACCATTTTAGTTGGGATTAATTGTCCTAAGCAGGCAAGCATACGAGTGTAATTGTAAACACACAATGCGTCATGTGAATTGGCATTGCAAGGTTGCACGTAAAATGACATATGAAGCTATATGGCATTTAAATAGCATGGCATATACATGTCATGTGATATAACAATAAAAGTAACATGGCATATGCATGTCATGTGAGTATGAATGACATATCATATGCGTGATATGGCAACCTAATATGTAAGCACATATTATAGCAAATAATGTATGGCGTTATACGTTAACGTTTTAGGATTCATTTTAGCGTTAGGCGTATAGCGTATGCAATGCGTATGCATGGCATGGTATTATAGAACGACATACTTTATTCATAGCATGTGAATGATGTATAGCATACCATATGTATGATATGTGTGATGCTATAATACATGGCATATGCATAACATGTTATATGTATGACATACCAAATGCATGGCATATGTGATGGTGCGTGATATGGCATATGTATGACATGTGTAGTAAAATGTGCTTGTGTCATGTGACATGGCATGTGAAATGTTAGATTATAACGTGACAAAATGTATGGCATACCATATGTATGTCATGTGAAATGGATGACATACTATATGTATAGCATGTGAAATAAATGACATACCGTATGCGTGGCATGTGAGATGAATGACATACCGTATGTGTGTCATGTGAGATGATGAATGGCATGGCATATGTATGACATGGCATAGTGGTGTGTATGTGAATGTGTATTCAA
>CANYBF010811479.1:0-11659 GCA_948192965.1 Dalechampia spathulata
GGTAGCGGGCCCCATTTTTTTAGTAAGTGGGCCCCGCAGGGCAGCGGGCCTATAAAATGGTATATGCAATGTCAAAGGTTGTGCCTTGCATAAGGCAACTTAGAATTGTATTCTGTAAGTACAGAATACACAGAATAGGCAATAGGGGCAGCGGGCCCCGTTTCTGTTTAATGGGCCCCACCTATGTACTATTCATAATGAATAGTACCCGAGGTCAAAAATGCAATACTTTGCATTTCAAGTGTTTTGTCCCCTCGTACATGGCAGGGAAGGTGTTCTGCGTGCATAGAATACTCAGAATACGCGGCGGGTCCCGCCAGGCACCATGGTGGGCCCCACCAGTTCTGAAATGTTCTGTGCGTCAAAACATACAGGGGAAGTCACAGAGGCCTAAACGCATAACAGGGATTGATATCAAAGACTACATCCTAGCCAAATCAATAAAAACCCGAAGCTATGCAATAGTGAAAAGTCAGGGTCAACAATAGTGAAATGAGATCGATAGGTAATAACAAAGCTTGGTTGAATATGAATGGACTTGAGTGGTTGTTATTGTATATTTTAGTTATCTCCTATTATTAAAATGAAATGGTGTTAAAGAATGCTTGTTAATATGATGAGGTGTTTGATGACTTTGAGTTATGAGTTAGTTGCTAACCATGAATTAACTATTAAGCATGTATTAAATGATGTATTATGATGAGTCATGCATTTTATCTTATAAGCATGACATATGGTGGTGGAATAAGGGAGGTATTGTGATCAATAACGATGGAGGAATAAGGAAGGTATTGCGATCAATAGCGGTAGAGGAATAAGGGAGGCATGAATGTTACATAATTGCTGGAGGAATAAGGGAGGTAATAATGTACTAGAAATAAAATAAATATGAAATGGAATTCAGTATATGTTGTGCACAATCAAAGTAGATGAAATGAGCAATCTGGGATTGCAAATGATGATGGAATCAGAGGGGAGACATGATGCATATAACACATATATTGGCATCATGCATAATGATCATTTAACTCATTAAGCACATAAATGAGAAATGATACAATGTTGCTTTACAACTCTATGTTTGTTGTAAGAGAACTATAGAATGGCATTGTAATCTTCAGTTATTGTACAAATGAGTAATAATTTTATGTATGGTGATGATTGAAAGTATTGATGAGCTATGAATGTATATATATTACATACAATCAATTATGCTTTAAAGATTATTAATGCTAACCTTTTTTATAATTTGGCCAATATCATTATGTAACTTATAGTTATGTTCACTTTGATTTAAGCACCACTGAGTTTTATACTCAGCATTTATTTGTTGATGAATGCAGGCCCAAGTAGCTAGCTGAGGGTATGATTGAAGAATATCAGTTTGGGCAAGGTCTTGTTGATTTTTGTATGGTGGAGGTTGATCAATTTTTGGGCTATGTAACAAACTCCTAGCTTGTTATCTATTTATGCAACTATTAACTTTTAAGTAACGTTTATAAGCAGCATAAGTTCAAACTTGGTTGTGATTGTATACATTGAACGTTCAGTAATGTATATCTTTATTAGCACTTACTTTATCAAAGTCAGTTATGTATATGCATGTTTTATTAGATGGTTGATATGAATGATGGTTAGAATGTAGAATTATTCATATGATTTGAATGGTAAATTGCCTTATTGTAAAGGCTTAATGTATAATAGGATATACTGTGTAAAAAAAAGGAATTTTTAGATCCCTTGTAGGATGTTTAATGTGTTTTGGTGTGGGAGTAAGATGCATTAACCATTCTACGGGAGCGTGTGATCCGTTTAGGTGTCACATGTTAAAGTGGTATCAGAGCTCTGGTTTGGCCTATAAAAACTTACGATAAAAGATTATGTTGATCATGATTAATACTACTTATAAATGATAGTTGCATAGCTAGGAGTGATGTTATATTCCTGATACTAACTAGTGTGATCCTGTGGATTGTATTACAGAATCGATATTATAACCGATAGAGCTATAATAGTTAGAGATGAAGGAGGTGGGAATCATAACCCATAAGAAGGTACTTCTGAGGCTACAACTAAGGCTGATGTTAGACAGGGCCTGTAAGGGTAAGATGAGAGGGTATTGCCTACATAGCAATCAGTTATACCTACAGTTGATCCAGTGGCTAATCAGATAGCAAATTTATTATGCGTTATCCAGGGTCAAATAACTCATGTACTACATACACAACCACCTAACTGATGGAAGGGAAATATCAAAGAAGGAATTTGAAAAACTATGGTTGTGTGGGGCAACAGATTTTACTGGTACCACTGATCCTTATACTGCCAAGATGTGGTTAGAACGGACAAAGCAAGTGTTAGGAAGCTAGATTGCACTAACCAAATGAAGTTTGAGAATGCAACTTCACTTTTACAAGATGACGTATATAAGTGGTGGAAAACAATACCCAATAGTTTATTAGAGCCGTCAGTTCTAACTTAGCATGATTTCCTAAGGGAATTTAAACAAAAATACATCCCAACAACCTACATGGATCTGAAGTTAGATGAATTCCTCAGTTTGAGACAGGAAGGGATGACAGTAGTTGAATATGAAAGGGAGTTCACACAGTTAGCATACTATGCCACCAACATCTTAACTTCTGGCAGGGAGAGGTGTAAGAGATTTGAGTTGGGATTGAAGCCTCAAATCAAAGCTCTAGCACAAGGGTTCAATTATGAGGATTTCTCTACACTGATGGCTAATGCTTTGAGTTAAGAGCAGACAATTAATGAGGAAGAAGAAGGAAGGGTTAAGCAAGTGAGGAGAATGGAAAAAGGGGATAGTTTATTTCCAAATCATGGTAAAAGAAGGGAATTCAAAGACTCTTTTTCAGCCAGATAGATGAGTTACAGACCACCAGTATCTAGACCACCACAGTTTAACCAATCATTCACGTAGACTAATGTGGGCTCAAGAGTATGTCCTTATTACAACAAGCCTCATGGAGGAGTTTACAGAACTATATCTGGTGTTTGTTATAATTGTGGAGAACTAAACCATTTTTCTAGGGAGTGTCCCCAACCTCGGGTGATGCCATTGCATATGACATCGGAAGGTGGTAATCATGCATAAAGTCTGTTTATCCGACCTACCTCTGGAGTTTTACAATCCAATGGTAAAGGGTGAGGCAGAGGTAGATCTGAATTGGTTAGAAGTAGAAGTCAAAGTTTAGTTAATCAGACACCATCATAAGGAGCTCTAGCTAGAGCTTATACCATGCGCCAGAGGGAGAATATACAAGCTACTGATATGGTAGTTGGTAATTTTCTAATTCATGAATATGAAGTATTGATATTATTTGATCTTGGTTCTTCTCATTCATATGCAAATATTGAACTTGCTAGTATGTTTTATAAAGGGAGTGAGAACTTAGGGTACGATATTGTGGTGTCTAGTCTATTGGGTATGGATATTGTGGCTAGACGTGTATATAAGAATTATCCTTTGATGATACATGGAGTGACTTTCTTATTAGATCTTATTGAGTTGCCATTTAAAGAATATGATATAGTCTTAGGGATGGATTGGTTATCGAAGTACCAAGCAATGGTTGATTATAAGAAAAAAATAATAACATTCAAAGCTCTTGAGCATGCTGGTGTAAGAATACAGGGTTGTAAGCCTCCAGTGACAGTCACTATGATTTCTGCAACAACAGCTAAGAAATTATTAATATAGGGTTGTGAAGCCTATTTGGCATGTGTGATTGACACTCAGATAGAGAAGCCAAAAATAGGTGATATTCCTACAATTTCTGACTTTCCAAATGTCTTTCCCAAGACACTAGTAAGCTTGCCTCCAGTGAGAGAGGTGGAATTTGAAATTGAGGTAATGGTAGGAACAGAACCAAACTCTATTACGCCTTACAGAATGGCACCTACAGAGTTGAGAGAGTTAAAGGCACAGTTGTAAGAACTACTTAATAAGGGGTTTATATGACGTAGCATGTCACTGTGGGGAGCACCGATTCTATTTGTTAAAAAGAAGGATGGTACTTTATGCTTATGTATTGATTACAGGCAACTAAACAAGGTTACAGTGAAGAATAAATATCCATTACCTCGAATTGATCATCTATTTGACCAACTTAAAAGTGCTACGATGTTTTCAAAGATAGATTTAAGATCGGGGTATTATCAGTTACAGGTGAAGGATAACAACATACCAAAGACTACATTTTTTACTCGTTATGGACACTACAAGTTTTTAATTATGCCATTCGGATTGACTAATGCACTAGCAACATTTATGACTCTGATGAATATAGTGTTCAAGTAGTATTTAGATCAGTTTATGGTTGTATTCAGTGATGATATGCTAATGTACTCCAAGAGCTGGGAGGAACATGATATGCATCTTTGGATTGTGTTGCAGACAATGTGAGAGAAGCAATTGTATGGTAAATTATCAAAATGTGACTTTTGGTTGGAATAAGTATATTTTCTTGGCCATGTAATATCAGCAGAGGGTGTCAAAGTTGATCCTAGTAAGATTGAAGCAGTTATTAACTGGCAAGCACCAATTAATATTAGTGAAGTTTGAAGTTTCTTGGGATTGGCCAGATATTATATAAGGTTTATGAAGGGGTTTTCAATGATTGCAACTCCACTCACTACACTACTTCAGAAGGATGTCTCATTTGTATGGACAATAGAATGTCAGAGAAGTTTTGATTAGTTGAAAGATATTTAATGCAAGCTCCAGTGTTGACTTTACCTACTCCTAGAAGAGATTATGTGGTATACAGTGATGCATCATTAAATGGGTTAGGATGTGTGCTAATGCAATATTGGAAAGTGATTGCTTATGCCTCTCGATAATTGAAGCCACATGAAAAGAACTACCCAACACATGATCTGGAGTTGGCTGCTATAGTTCATGCTTTGAAAATTTGGCAGCATTATTTATATGGAGAGAAATGTTATCTTTATACTAACCATAAGAGCTTGAAGCATTTGGGTACGCAGAAGGAGTTGAATTTAAGACAACGGCACTTGATGGAATTGATCAAAGATTATGATTATTTGATTAATTATCACCCAGGAAAAGCTAACTCAGTAGCGGATGCCTTGAGCAGAAAGACATTTGCTAGTTTGCAATTGACACCATTGATGTTGGTTCAAGAGGTTCAAAAGTTGAATGCTATATTTACTTTTTAATCTGATGGTGGGTTAATTGCTCAATTGCAGATAAGGACTTTATTGACTGATCAAATAAGAGAATCTACACAAGATGACATGGAGTATTAGAAACAAATGATTAAGGTTCAAAATGGGGAGCAGATAAAGTACAAAATTGATTCTGATGGCTTGTTAAAGTATAGTAATTGACGGTATGTACCTACTAACAGGGAACTGAAGAATCATATCCTACAAGAAGCCTATAATTCAATGTATTCCTATCATCCAGGAAGTATAAAAATGTATAGGGATCTGAAGTAATTTTATTAGTCGATAGGTATGAAGAAGGATATTATGGAGTATGTTTCAAAATGTTTGACTTATCAAGAGGTGAAGGCAGAACATCAAGTTCCAGCTGGGTTACTTAATCCTTTACCAATTCTCGAGTGGAAATGGGAGTGAGTCACCATGGATTTTATGATAGGGTTACCCTTAACACAAAAGAAGCATGATGTTGTATGGTTAATTATAGACCATTTAATAAAAATAGCGCATTTCTTACCAGTACGGATGGATTATAATCTTAAACGACTAGCTCAACTATATGTACAAGAGATTGTTAGATTGCATGGAATTTCAGTATCTATTGTTTCAGACAAGGATCCTAGATTTACTTCTCAATTTTGGAAGAGTTTTCAGAGTGTATTGGGAACCAGACTGAATTTTAGTACTGCCTTTCATCCATAAACCGATGGTCAGTATAAGAGAGTTATTCAAATCTTGGAGGACTTGTTACGAGCATATGTGCTAGAGATGGAAGCTAGTTAGGATAGATATTTGCCATTGATGGAATTTACGTACAATAACAATTACTAATCTAGTATTCAAATGGCTCCGTATGAAGCATTATATAGGAGAAGATGTAGAACCCCTTTATATTGGGATGATGTGGGTGAAAGGAAGTTAATTGGACCTAATTTGGTATAGGAAACAGAAGAGAAAGTAAAGTTGATCAGGGAACAATTGAAAGCTACTTCAAATCATCAAAAATCATATGTTGATCTCAAGCAAAGGGACATTGAGTATAATGTGGGTGATAAGGTGTTTCTAAAAATATCTCCATGGAAGCGGATAATGATGTTTGGGTGGAAAAAGAAGTTGAGTCCTAGATTTATTAGGCCTTATGAGGTTCTTGAGCAAGTTGGACTGTTGGCATACCAGTTAGCTTTACCGCCTGAGTTGGATCGGATACATAATATGTTTCATGTTTCTATGTTACAGAGATATAGATCAGATCCATCTCATGTACTTTCAGCAGAAATGATTGAGATTCAGACGAATCTTTCCTATAATGAAGAACCTGTAAGAATTTTGGCTTGAGAGGTGAAGCAATTATGAAATAAGCAAATACCCTTAGTCAAAGTGTTATGGAATCACCACACAGATCAAGAGGCAACCTGGGAACGGGAAGTAAACATGCTACAAAAGTATCCTCAATTATTTGATCATTGGTGAATTTTAAATTTCAGGATGAAATTTCTTTTTAGGAAGGGAGAGTTGTCACATCCACTCTTCATACTTAGAATATACTTACATATGTAATATTATTATAGATGAGATTGGATGATTAAATGCTATTAAATATGCTTATGATGATGTGCATATGATATTATTATGAGGGAAGGATTAAATTGGAATAGTAATTATATGTATTTGGAATGATTTACTTGAGTATTGACTGAGAATTATTTATTGAACATGTATGTACTTGTATATGAAGGTGTATACATATTATGTGTGTATAAGTTGTGTATATGATTTAAAAGAGGGTTAAGTGAAATAAGGGCATATAAATATATAAGTAATTATAGGATAAAACAAAAGAAAGAAGTAGGGAAGAGATAAGCATAATGGGTCAAACATTTGACCCTAGGTTTGACTAAAGGGGCAAATACGGGGTCAAAGATATTTATATATGTTAAGAACAAAATTAGAAGAGAGAAAAGAAGAAGATCACGTAGGAAGGAAGAAGGGAAGATAGAAGAAGATAGTGATAGAACTCAAGGTTAACTAACTTCACACAAGCTTAAAAGAAGGTGATTAAAAAAGAACTAGTAGAACTCTTACTATAGATTAAAGAGGTAAGTGTATACTTGATTTAAATGATATGTATGTATGTTTGATCACCTTATGATGATACTTGTAAATGTATGAAGCTTGAGAAGAATGAGATCATGCATATCATGAATGTTAGAGTCACTTTTAACCTTGTTCATGCTTGGGTGGAATTGAAGGAAGTAAAAACTATATTGAATTGTATTTGATGCATGATTGAACTTTAAACTATGTTGAATTGATGTTTTTGGCATGTTTTGCAAGTGTTTTTATGGTGTTTTGGTCATGGTATTGGGTTAGGAGGCTTAGGGAACCATTTGGGGGTGTTTTGGGTGCTGAAAAATGGTGAAAATAGGTGTTTTAGGGTGGACGAGTCTTATACGAGATGCTTAAGCTCATACATGACTCATGTAGCTTTAGGATGCTTTAGACAAGTTTATTTGGTGAGGGCCTAGCTCTACACGACTCATGTGGAGTCTTACATGACTCATGTGCAGCATTAACGCTTATTTTGAGTTCATTTTGATGGGGAAACTTCATGCATAACTCATGAAACTTACATGATTTTGGGAAGCCTAAAAATGAGTGAAACATGTTATTAAGTATAGCTTTGCATGTTAAACACTTGAATAAGTGTGTATATGAAGTGTAATGATGAAATTATGTTGTGAAATAGTTAAAATGAATTATGCAAGTGCTTGAATAGTATTGGTGAACTAAGAATGTATGGATATTGCATTTAGGTGTTCATAAAGGGAAAGCTACAACCTCTACACCTACAGAGGATCCAAACACGAGATATACCAAGTTTATGCTTAATATAGGTTGTGCCTAACAATAATTAAATAGTGAAATGAGATCGATAGGTAATAACAAAGCTTGGTTGAATATGAATGGACTTGAGTGGTTGTTATTGTATATTTTGGTTATCTTCCATTATTAGAGTGATATTTTTATGTATAGAAATGGAAGTGAAACATTATTAAAATTGTGTTAAAGAATGCTTGTTAATATGATGAGATGCTTAATGACTTTGAGTTATGGGTTAGTTGCTAACCATGAATTAACTATTGAGCATATATTAAATGACGTATTATGATGAGTCATGCATTTTATCTTATAAGAGGAATAAGGTATTGCAATCAATAGCGGTAGAGGAATAAGGGAGGCATGAATGTTACATAATTGGTAGAGGAATAAGGGAGGTGATAATGCACTGGAAATAAAATAAATGTGAAAATAGAATTCAATATATGTTATGCACAATCAAAGTAGATGAAATGAGCAATCTGGGATTGCAAATGATGATGGAATCAGAGGGGAGACATGATGCATATAACACATACATTGGCATCATGCATAATGATCATTTAACTCATTAAGCACATAAATGAGAAATGATACAATGTTGCTTTACAACTCTATGTTTGTTGTAAGAGAACTATAGAATGGGATTGTAATCTTCAGTTATTATACGAATGAGTAATAATTTTATGTATGGTGATGATTGAAAGTATTGATGAGCTATGAATGTATATATATTACATACAGTCAATTATGCTTTAAAGATTATTAATGCTAACCTTTTTTGTAATATGGCTAATATCATTCTGTAACTTATAGTTATATTCACTTTGATTGAAGCACCACTGAGTTTTATACTCAGCGTTTGTCTGTTGATGAACACAGGCCCGAGTAGTGGGCTAAGGGCAGGATTGAAGAATACCAGTTTGGGCAAGGTCTTGTTGATTTTGTACGGTGGAGGTTGATCAATTTTTGGGCTATGTAACAAACTCCTAGCTTGTTATCTATTTATGCAACTATCAACTTTTAAGTAACATTTATAAGCAATATATGTTCAAACTTGACTGTGATTGTATATATTGAATGTTCAGTAATGTATATCTTTATTAGCACTTACTTTATCAAAGTCAGTTATGTATGGGCATGTTTTATTAGATGGTTGATGTGAATGATGGTTAGAATGTAGAATTATTCATATGATTTGAATGGTAAATTGCCTTATTATAAAGGCTTAATGTATAATAGGATATGTTGTGTAAAAAAAAAAAGAATTTCTAGATCCCTTATAAGATGTTTAATATGTTTTAGTGTAAGAGTAGGATGCATTAACCATTCTACGAGAGCATGTGATCCGTTTGGGTGTCACAATTCAAATTTTTGGAAGGAGGAAGGTGAAATGCTGACTTTCTTCTCCTCTTAATCCATTTATTTATCTTTTAATTAATAAATTTTAAGTATGGTCAGGGAAGGGTCCAATAGGAATGTAACACTTGTCACCTTCTCATTGATTCCTTAAATTATCTCTTTTTCTTTTTAATTAATGTTTTATTATGATTTTCATGTCATGGACATTAATATATATATGATACACTTTTCACATCATACATGCATATTTCTAGTTTTCAAAAAAAAAACCCTTCTCTTTAAGTGAAATTACTATTTTACCCTTAATTATAACTTAACTTATTTTTAATTCTAACTTCATTAATACTTTCTAATATACATTCTGACATACACTTTCTCATAGAATAACACATTTAACATATCAAAGCATCATATTTCACTTATGAGTTTCATTCTAAGGTATCAATAAAAACACTTTTCATTATCATTCAAAATGCAACTACAAGACATGTATATTCCATTTTCATCACTTTGATCATACCTTTGCCTCTTTTCATTTTAAATTCCATGCCTAATGGAATTTCCTTCATTCATATCATATTCATAAGCATTTAAAACATATCATGACATTCACGAATCATAGCTCAATCATGCATTTCATGCTTCATCCATTCATTCATTCATGCATTAATTCTAACTTATGCATAAAATGCAAATATGTGAAGGTGCTATGAATGCGGATGTAACATCCAAAGTCATTTGCATGGTCAAAAATGTCATGCTATTTAGACTATCACATTCGAGTAAGAATTAAGCATGAAACTTTAATATGTGGCCTTTTACAATTTGACAGCCTAAATGAATTCTAAAGTTTATAAAAAATAGCTCAAATTAAAGCTTATTGAGTCTAGTTTTTAATGGTATAAAGTTGCTTATGTTCAAGGTCATTAAGTTATACAAAAGCCCTATGAAAGATACAAAGGTACAAAATGGTAAACATAAATTGTCAAGTTTGACAAATAAATTTTTGCATACTCTAAATGCCTATATTTTAGTAACTTGTCTATATGAAATTGTACTTCTAAATGTGCATGAGATGATGATTTATTTATGAGTACTTATCATTGTTTATATATTGCTCCATAAGAGTCATAAAAGGCATGAAAATAGGAAGTAGAATATGAAGATTTCATAAAAGAAAATGTCCAAATGAACAGTGTAACATACCAAATGAATAGTGTACCTTGCTAAATGAATAGTAACATGCCTTGTATGTTTGACAACTTAATGAATGCATGTTCCAAGCTTCCAAACTTAAAGTTATTCATATCTAAACCTCATTATTCATTGTTATACACATGTATATACACTTAGAGATATAAATTGACCTTAATGTCTTTTGTTTAAGTCACGATTGATTAATGCTCCTTACATGTTAAATTGATCAAGATACATGGCTTATATGCTAGAATGCCTATATATGCCTTAAATGTGCATGTACTTGAGTATGTAGAGGTGTTAAGACATGGATAAGGTTAATGGTCTATTATGTTATCAAATGGAGTTCATTAGTATTTAAATATACTTAATGAATGCAAAAATGACTAGGATATTAAGGATGGTTGAATTACATGTATGACTTGTATATGCATCTAGACTTAAATGCATGGGTGTGCAATGATATAAATAAGGGTAATTACTTATAACTTGTTCAAAAATGATTCAATGATGAATAGTAATTTGTTCAAGATGCTTAATTAGACAAAAAGCATATAGAATTACTACTTATGATGAATGTAATGTTACAACATGAAAATATGCAAATATGACTATCATGACTAGAAATTGAAGTATAACTACATGAAATGGATATGTATGAATTCTTTATGGTGAGAAACTTTGTGCAAAATGTAAATGGCTTTACTAATTGAGTGAATAATGAAATTTGTCACAAACTCAACGAAGGAACAGTGATAGTGACTACTAATTGTTTAAATAGGTTTGTGTTATCTAAGATTTCAACGATCAATAACTCGATCAATAATGGAAAGGTGTACATAAGTACATTATAGTTATTTATTTATTTATTTACCATAATTAGAATACCTTATGATGAGTCTACATAGGAAATGAATTACGAATGTTCTCTTATAATGACGTTTTATGCATTTTTGAAAATTTATGGCATAAAGGATATTATTCTGTGATGATATATATGTCATACTTTTGAATA
>CANYBF010811795.1:0-13332 GCA_948192965.1 Dalechampia spathulata
GTAAGAGTTACTATCAAACTGTCACTTCTAATCTCTAAACTGGTTTCTCTGTGTTTTGATGCAAAGATCTTCTTTTGGTTTGTTGTTTTAAAATGAAAATTTTAAATTTCTTCCACTGCTTAATCACTAAACAAACCAACATGGACATGCAAAACATGTTGTATTTTTGCCCATATAAGGCAGAATGCATAAACAAAATGCACTTCGCACATGACACTATTTGGCAAAAAAAAGATGTTTGGTGGGGCCCACTTTTAGGCAAAATCTGAGGTGCTTTTCATAGCACAACATCTTAATATGTCAAATGATGCTTATTTGACATACGAAGCGCATCCCGTTCGCTCGTGCAAGACAGAACGCATAGCATCAAAATGCTATATGTGTAGCATATAGCACTATGCGTACAACATGTAGCAGGAAAAAGACATTTGATGGGGCCCACTTTTGGGGCCAAATCTAACGTTATCCAAATAGCATAACATTTTAGAATGTCAAATAATGCTTATTTGATATATGGAGCGTGCTACACTTCACCCATACGAGGTGAAATACATGAATAGAACATATGGGGTGCATAGCACTATGCATGAACTATTTGGCAAAAAAAGACGTTTAGTAGGGCCAACTTGCTGGATGAAATCTGGGGTGCTTTTCATAGCACAATGTCTTAATATGTCAAATAATGCTTGTTTGACATGCGGTGCATGTTACATTTTGCTCGTGCAAGGTGGTAAACATAGGGGCAAAATGCTATATGCGTAGCATATAGCACTATGTGCTACGTATATAGCCAAAAAAGAAGTTTGGTCCGGAGCCTTCTCGGGACCAAATCTAATGTGAACCATATTACACAATATCTTAGAACAAAAAGTGATGCTTCTTGGGTATGGGGCGCACATCCCAATAGCATATAGCACTATGTGCTACACATATAGCACTACATGCTGCGCACATAGCACTATGTGTGGTGCACATAGCCTTAAAATTTCTGATTCCCACATGGGAAATTACATTTTCCAGACCTCCATACCTCTCTCTATAAATATAGAGCTAGGGTTCATGAAAATTGGTCCAGAAATTGGCTAAAAATGCCCAAACTCTGCCAAAATCACTTCTCAAATTAATTAAACAATTAATTGAATAATTAACCTAGGATTTTAGAGACCAATCAGCACTAGTTAGGTCCTTAATCATGTTTGGATTTAAGATCTTGGAGAAAAACCTACTGTAGTAAGTTAAATTCTTATTTTTCTTCCCTTTTCTTCTTGTTTTTGCTTGGATCCATGGATTTTGGCTTGATTTCTTGATGATTGGCTTCAATCATGTTTTTTTATTGATTATTGATGCCTATTGATAATCAAAAATGCCTGTTTTTACTTTGGATCTACCTAGATCTAAGCCAGATTTCACATTTTTCTCAAAAACCTTTGTTTTCCTTCTGTTTTCCAGGCTATATGTTGTGCATATACACCTATGTGCGCCACACCTAACCTATGTGTGGCGCACATAGGCTTATATACTACACATATAGGCCTCAGTTTTTACAGAAAATTAAATTTTTCTCCCGTTTTCACTCACTTCTTTGCCCGATCTGATGAATCTAGCAACATTAGAGGCTTGTTCATGCCTCTGGTGTTCTAGATCTATCATATATTTTCCAGATCTAATTAATTTTAGTCTTAAAATTAATTATTCAAGTTACATGCTCATTTACTTGATTTGAACACATGTTCATCCTTAAAATGGAGTGCCTCCTTCATTAAACTTACTGGAAATTGCCTGTTGATCATGTTTTTGCTAAAAAACTAAATTTTCTTTGAAATTTCTCCACTATGTGTGCCACACCTTCACCTATGTGCACCACACATAGCCTATGTTCTGAAATTTCCAGTAATATTAATGGCTTTTCCATAGTCTTAATGTTCTAGATCTGTCAAATATTGTCTAGATCTAATTGATTTTAGCCTTAAAATTGATTGTTCAAGTTAAATGCGCATTTACTTGTTTGATTTGCAATTCGGATGCCGATTCGTGCTCAAAATGAGGTACTATCTTCATTAAACTTGTTGTATTTAGTCTGTAGATCATGTTTATGCTAATAAATTTGATTTTCTTATAGATTGAAATACTATGTGCACCACACATCAAGGTATGTGGGCAGTACATAGCCTATGTGCTGTGCACATAGCACTATATGCCCATGCATGTTCCCTAAAAAAAATTTTTTAAAAATGGTGTTTTTCATTCGTTTTCAAATCCATTTTGATTATTCCAGTAACATTTGATGTTTGGTAGTAATTCTAGTGTATTGGATCCATCAAAAATTAATTACATTTAATTAATTTTGACCTCAAAATTAATTTTTCATAATTAAATGCTTATTTAATTTGTATAAATGTGAGTTTTGATAGGATTAGCTTCAAATTGGTTGAGTTGCTATCTCTAATTGTTTCATGTGATGTTAGCAAATTCTATTTTATTTTTCATGATCAAACAAAAATAATTTTACTTAAAATTATTTTTATTTAATTAATTTTCATGATCTAGCTTGTGTTAATTCGTCGATTGTTGCCAAATAATTTATTGGATTTTGACTCTTGGTTCATGTTTTCACATGGCATTGGACTAGTCAAATAAATCCTAAATTTATTTGCTACTAATGAATTTATTATGTTTATTTTACATTTATCACTCATGCATTTTTAGCTCGTGCTACCTGAGGCGGAAAAATACCTGAGGAGGAGGGGACGTTACTTAACGTCCCAAAATGATGTATACGAGGATATTTTTGTAATAGCATAGAATTATTCATGTTTTGTAATAATTCCCCCTAAAATCCTATGTGTATCCCATATTTTCCTCAATCCCCTTTCACCGGACTTTATTATTTTTCATTCATGGATGGTTTATTATATTTGCTCAAATATATATGCCATATCATGTCACATGCCATGTCACATGCCACATCACACACTTCTATGCCATATCATGCATATGTCATGCTATAACATAATTATCTCGTATGCTAGTACAATCCAAATACGCCAATACACAATGCAATACGTGCAACTAGCCATGTCATGCCATATCACATGCTACCATGCTAATTCATCATGTCATATGTCATTATGTCATGCCATATATGCCATGTCACATGTCATTATACCATGCCATGTTGTATGCCATACCACATGCCCTGTTTATGCCATGTCATATCCCATGTCAAATGTCAATTCACCCACGCATCACTATGACATGTCATGCATATGCCATGTCATTTTACTATGCCATGTTATCCATATGTCATGTCATTTTAATAATTCATCATGCATATGCCATGTCATCCAAATGCCATATAGCATTATATGTCATTCTACGTGCAACCGTGCAATGCCAAATCGCATGTTGTGCTGTGTGCTTACATATATTTTTGTATGCTTGCTTGCTTAGGACAATTAACTCCAACTATAATGGTAAAATTGATTTTGGAAACTCATAGAAATAGATCTCCACCACCCGAACCCAATCTCTGAAGGGTTTAACTAGCACTCATGTTATGGGTTGGTTGGACCAATCCGGAACCATCCAGTGGTGACTCCCTTATGACTCTTTCGAGTCCATATCATTCCCCGAGGTAGCCCCTTGGGAAGACTGCACTTTTGCTCCAAGTGTGGTCCCCAGTCCGTGCGCTTTGCAAGCCTCACTCTGGGCGGTCGGCAGAAACCGGCGCTCACAGTGGCGACTCCACTGGGGATATCACGATGAAAGAGTGGTGGTATCTAAGAGTTTCCATATCAATTTTCCCATCATAGTTGGATTAATTGTATGTATTATAACACCAGTCCGTGTCTTCACACACCACATAACCTCCCGTGTCAAGCCGGTGATTATGGGTGAATGAGTACCTTGGACTCCATTCGATTCCTTGGAAAAGCGAATCTACCTTCACCACTCATTGCACTATACTGATAACCGTCAATGATTCCTAATGGATAGATGCAAGGCATAGTCATATATCGATGATTCCATTTGGTTGGATAGGTTATGGATAACATGGTGGGGGACCTTAGCCTATTCTCAAAAGCAAACTAAAAGCCCATGTAGTAAGCCTAGCAACATTCCAAACTAGGACCCCTATTGCATGCTATGTGGATCTTTTCCTTATGATGTCAGTAGATTTGCATAGACCTAGCTTATTTCTCTCCCTTGTATTGCTCTACTAAGAGTCGAGATCCTTTCATGATTCTGTACAGTTGCATAACCTCACACTTATTCCACGGGTTTACTCTTATCATAATAATATGATCATGCCCGTATTACTCTGCTAAGGGTTAGAATCCTTTCATGATTCCATATGGTTGCACAACCTCATGCCTATTCCATGGGCATACTCTTATCATAACAATATGATCATGCTCGTATTGCTCTACTAAGGGTTAGAATCCTTTCATGATTCTGTATGGTTGCACAACCTCATGCCTATTCCATGGGCATACTCTTATCATAACAATATGATCATACTCGTATTGCTCTACTAAGAGTTAGAATCCTTTCATGATTTTGTATGGTTGCATAACCTCATGCTTATTCCATTGGCGTACTCTTATCATAATAATATGATCATGCTTGTATTGCTTTACTAAAGGTCAGAATCCTTTCATGATTCCATATGGTTGAACAACCTCATGCCTATTCCATGGGCAAACTCTCATCATAACAATATGATCATGCCCATATTGATATGTTAAGGGTTGGAATCCTTTCATGATTCCGTATGGTTGCATAACTTCATGCCTATTCTATGGGCATACTCTTATCATAACAATATGATCATGCCCATATTGCTCTGCTAAGAGTCAGAATCTTTTCATGATTCTGTATGGTTGCACAACCTCATGCCTATTCCATGGGCATACTCTTATCATAACAATATAATCATGCTCGTATTACTCTACTAAGAGTCAAAATCCTTTCATGATTTCATATGATTGCATAACCTCATGCAAATTCCATTGGTATTCACTTATTATAGCAAATGACTAGGTCAAAATGTTATCAGGTTTTAGTCATAATCCCTCATATGATCAGGCAACGATCAAAGATTTGCTTGCCTTATCAAGAGAATCGTGCCTGGAGTTCCAAGTGTAACACCAAGCTAGTATCTTACCTAGGATAGGAGATATTGAATGACCAATTCTCATGGAGTTATAAGGGTGGTAAGGAGCGCTGCTGTGTGCTATGAGTTCGCTAACCATTTTATGTTTTCTGTCCAGCACACATACACGCATACTCATGCAATTTTCTAACAGATTTTCTTTTACAGCCATAATGTTGGATGTTTCCTAGTATAGGTCATGCATACATTTTACATGATGCATCACGTACATCCCACGCATACACATGCTAACCTGCTTTGTTACGTAGCCATAACATTGAATGTTTCCTAGCATAGGTCATGCATACATCCTATGTGTCACATCACATGCATTACATACAACCGCATGTGCATACTCATGCATTCATGCTAACGCTTTCTATCATGTATAGACCATGTCAAACTCACAACATATCAGAAATTTTGCATCATCATCTGACCCTCCTACCTCGACACTAGATGAGGCCACACTTGCTGTGATTCAGAAGCTCATTGACCAATTTATAGCCAAGCTTCTAAATGATGACTTTAAGACCCTCCTGCAATAGTAAATCAGAGAGGCTCTCAGTCCTGGTGACTTTATCACCCCACCAGCTCCTATCAAGGAAAAGGGGAAAGGCATCAACATGTATGACATGGAGACTGATGGTGATGCCTCACTCCATATGCATGATGTTCAAAAATCTGAGACCACTATTTTAGAGTAGAAGATAGAATAGTTGTAGTCTATCATGAAGACCAAAGGCATGGGGTATGATCTGGACTTTGATGAGTTCTCTGTCTGAGCTATCAAGGGGTTATCTGACAAGTTCAAGCTCCTTTGTATTCCCAAGTACAACGGAATTGGGGACCCAAAGAACCATCTGAAGACTTACACCATGATGATGAGCACTACAGACCTGTCAGATGATCAAATAGTTCAACTCTTCTTCATCTCACTGGAGGGACCAACACTAGCCTAGTATCATAGTCTGAATAAGGAAACCACAGCTAAGTGGAAGCCTCTTTGCACTACCTTCTATAGATAGTACGAGTTCAAATCCTAATTTGATGTAACTCTAATAGATTTGGAAATGGTTAAGCAGAAAACCAATAAGTCTTTCATAGATTACTTTAGCAGGTGGATGGACAAAGCTGCACTAATCAGACAAAATCCATTTGAATCTGACATGATCAACAAGTTTATTATGGGGTCATTGCCACTTTACCATGATAAGCTAAAGTATCAGACATTCCACACCTTTGAGGACATCTACTCTGTTGGCCAATGGATAGAATAGACCAAGGGTAAGAAAAAGGAGCCTTCCTTCATAAAACCCAAAACTGCCACTTACACCCAAACACAGTAAAAACCTCACTACGTCAATGTCCTGTAAACACTAAACCCCATACTCTAAAACACTACCCCATCCTGGAGGTTCTTAGATCTTGGAATGCCACTTTCCAAGGTTTTCAGGCATCTCCTCAAAGCCAAGCTCATCAAGTCATTTGAGCCAAACTTCAAAACACCACTCGTAGCCTCGGTGGATACCAAAACCTACTGCCATTATCACCAGCATCATGGCCACAACACTGATGACTGTCACTTTCTTAGATTGGTCATTCAAAACCACATTGACTTTGGTGAAATCAAAGACCCTGAGAAATCCAAACCATCAACCAAGACAAACCCATTGCCTAACTACCATAAAGCTAACCGCACCTACATAATCCAATCAGGGTTACCAAAATCCTTGGTTCTTAACTCCTTCTCTCCTCTCGACAGTGAAGAGATTGCTTAGCTACCCGCTATTACCTTCCAACCCGACGGGGGGTTCGACATTGGTGCCATTGATATATGGTACGACAGTTCAGAGGATGAGTCTACAGTTACTTAGGATTCCACTAAGTCTAAATCATTATAAGATCAGGCTTTGAAGAAGGGTAAGTCAGCCAAGACCCTCAAGGCAGCTAAGCCAGCACCAAAATTGACCAAGCAATAGAAAGGGTTAGGTGCTAACAAGATGTCCTCCTGGGTCTGCAACATGACTCGTAGCGATAAGGTATTCACTCTTCCTAATCTTGGGAAGAGGCCAGAAGCTCTTAAAAAGTCAATCAAGGCTAGACCCGCTAGGGACAATGCTGGTCCAAGCAATGTTCCTACTCCACAACCAGCTGATCAGGTGGCTCAGCTTGATAATGTTGTCGTCAAGCAGCTAAAGAAGACCCAATCTAACATTAGCATTTGGGACTTGGTGCTATCCTCCTAGCAATATTGATGGGCAGTTGTTAAAGCACTCTCAAGCATGAGAATCTCTCCATCCACTTCTACCTTCAGCATAAAGAGTCAGCTAGTAAACCAAGAATTACCATCCAGCATGATCACTTTCTCTGATGCAGATCTACCAGCTAAGGGTATCCACCACAATAAAGCACTCTTCATCAGAGTGAATATCATGAACTTCTCCACTCCCTATGTCATGGTGGATGATGGTTCAGGTATCAATATCTTCCTACTCAAGGTGATGCCTAGGCTTGGGGTTCAACTTTCAGACTTGAAGCCATGCAAGACTATCATTAGAGCTTATGATGACTCTAAACGGGAGGTTGCTGGTACCTTCACTGCCACTGTCACTGTCGGGCTAATCGAATTAGTGGTGGAGTTTACAGTTCTTGACATATTAGTGTCATTTGCTATACTATTGGCCCAACCATGGTTCCATCCTCTGGGAGGTGTGCCATCCACTTTGCACTAGAAGATCAAGTTTCCACATAATGAGGGCATGGTTACCATCGTTGCTGATAATAAGGTTACTTTAGCCTACATCAAGGAAGATGTCCTTCTCATGACTGGTTTTCAGATCACTGCCATTGGAGTACCTGAATCATACCCATACCAACCGAGTCCTGCTATGGAGAAGATGATGCAAATGGTGAACTTTATGCCTGGTAAAGGTTTAGACCAATACCAATAGGGTCCGATAGAGTTTGACATCCCTACAGCCATGTGGGAAGAAAGGTACTGCATTGGGTTTGATCCTTACACCTCAAACAAGCCAGAGGAATGCAAGACAGTCATCTTCATCCAAGGAGAGACACAATATGACCATCCCTCTGAGTTACCTAATTTGGATGACTTTTTTGATCAATAATTTGCCATTTTTTGTGATGTCTATGACCTGTCAGCCTTGACAGTAACAGAGAAGACTGCTACTGCTTTCACCATCAGCCCTAATGATGCTTTCTAAATCTTTGGTGATGTTACTGATCTCACCACTAGTTGCCTGGAGCTATAAATCACTACAGTCGCTGCACTGAGGGCCAAGCTACAGAACTTAGATGTGGAGGACCTACTGCTACCAATGGTCTATGAAGACATTACTACTCTGGTGGATAGCACCTTTGAGGAGCTATTGTATGAGGACATTGATGTCCCAATTTTTGTTTTATTTGATGATGATGTAATCCCATTTAAATATAATGCAATGAAGAATAACTTTGCTTATATTTGCAATGTGTATTCTGAAGGCGTTGTCCATGAGCATGAGCATTTTTGACATTAAAGCATCATGCATTGAAAATGTAAACATTAACACAGATGACAAGCCATGTCTACTCCAGATTGCATCAAACTTGACCTCTAAAGAGAGAATAGAAATAATAAGCACATTGAAAAAGCATATAAAAGCCTTTACTCTAGGCTACAAAGATATGGCAGGTGTCGACAAATCCATTATAGAACATAGAATTCCAACCAAGCTCGGGTTCAAGCCAATTAAGCAGAAACTACGATGCCTCCGACCAGAGTGGGCTCAGAAGGTCAAGGAAGATGTCTAAAAGTAATTGGATGCTAAATTCCTTGAAGTGGTTGACTACCCAGAATGGTTGGACAATGTGGTTCTGGTTCCCAAGAAAGACGGTAGGGTCAGAGTCTGTGTAGACTATAGGGATCTGAACAAAGCATGCCCAAAGGATGACTTCCCTTTACCTCATATTGGTGTGCTAGTCAATAATGCAGCTGCTAGCGCTATGTATTCCTTCACTGATGGATTTTCAAGGTATAACCAGATCCTGATGGCAATTATAGATAAGGTGAAGACAGGTTTCATCATAAAATGGGGGACCTACTACTACAAGGTCATGCCGTTTGGCTTGAAGAATGCAGGTGCTACCTACCAATGAGCCACAACAACCTTATTGCATAATTTGATCCATAATGAGGTCGAAGTCTATATGGATGATATGATGGTTAATTCTCCCACCAAAGAAGAGCATCCAACTACTCTTGATAGATTTCTCACATGCATTGAGAAATATGGACTCAGGCTAAACCCAAAAAATGCACATTCGGAGTGACATCCGGTAAGTTGTTGGGTCATATTGTCAGTCAAAGGGGTATTAAAGTGGATCCTGATAAGGCAAAGTCAATCATTGAGATGCCTATCCCTAAAATTGAGACTGAAGTTAAGGGATTCCTGGGACAACTACAGTACATCAGTAGATTCATTGCTAAGCTCACTACTATGTGTGAGCCTATCTTTAAGCTTTTGAGGAAGAATCAGCCTATGGTTTAGGATGAGAACTGCCAGTTTGCAATTGAGATGGTAAAGCACTACCTCTCCAACCCACTAATCCTATAACCACCTCATCCGGGAAAACCATTATTACTTTATCTAGCCTTAGAAGAGGAGTCAATGGGTGCTATGATGGCTCAAGAGAACGAAGCCAGAGTAGAGCATGCTATCTACTACTTGAGTAAGAAGTTATTGCCAATAGAATGCAAGTATAACACTGTTAAGAAGCTATGCATGGCTATGGTTTAGGTTACCAAGAAACTCAGATACTATTTCTAATCATACCAAGTTCAGGCGATCTCTAAGGTCGACCCTATGAAGTACTTGTATGCAGCTCCTTCACTGGTAGGGAAACTCTCCAAGTGGCTAATCCTATTATTAGAGTTTGATGTGCAGTACATCACAACCAAGGTGATCAAAGTAGAGCAATTACCAAATTCTTAGCATCCAGGCCGATGGATGACTCTGAGACTTTTAAGCTAGACTTCCCAGATGAGCACTTGGGGGCAGTTGATGTCCAGAAATGGCAGTTGCACTTTGATGGCACAATCAACAAAAGAGGTGCAGGTATAGGAGTTATGCTAATCACTCCTAAGGGTGAACTCATTATGCTTTCAAAGCGGCTAAGCTTTCCAGTCATCAATAATATGGCTGAGTATGAAGCATGTCTGTTTCAGCTAGAAGCATTACTAATGATTAGTGCCCAAGATATACAGATATTTGGTGATTTGATGCTTGTCATTCACTAATCCATGGTCGAGTGGGATGTCAAAGAAGAAAGGCTCAAGCCTTATACTGAATACATGAAGCTCATGGTTTACAATTTTAGCTTATGCCAATTCATTCACATGCCATGTGTAAAAAATCAGATGGCTAATGCTTTGGCCATACTAGCTTTAGTTTTTTAGTGATCGCAGAGTCAAGTTCAGCCTGTATTCATCGAGCAGTCGAGAATTCCTTGCTATGAAGGAGAATGGGTTATGGTGCTAGACTAACAAGATGAGATTCCATGGTATGCTGATATCATGAATTTTTTAAAGACCGGTACTTATCTAAGAGAAGCCAATAAGACTGACAAGCTAGCCCTGCGTAAACTAGCAGCCCACTTTACCTGGCATCAGCGTGTTCTCTACAGAAGAACAGTGGATGGTCTACAACTTTGATGCATATCAGGGAAGGAGATTGAATCAGTCATGGAAATGGTACATGCTGGTGTATATGGGTCTCACATGAATGGATTGGCCCTTTACAAGAAAATCCTACACCAATGATATTTCTGACTCACCATGGAGATAGACTACATACAGTTTGTATGGAGATACCATGAATGCCAAATTCATGGAGATCTGAGTCACCTACCACCAGTCAAATTGCAAAATTTAATAACACCTTGGCCATTCTCAGCTTGGGGAATTGATGTCATGGGTGAGATTAATCCTACCGCATCCAACGAGCATCGATACATACTAGTGGCTGTTGACTACTTCTCTAAGTGGGTAGAAGCTGAATCCTACAATAAACTAGGGGTAAAGTAGGTTGCCAAGTTTATAGAGAAGAATCTCATATGTCGATATGGGATACAACATCATCTAATGTCTGATAATAAAGTGTAGTTCCAAGGCTAAGTGGTTGACTTGCTAGAAAGATATGGGATCGAGCACAACTGATCCTCTCCATAGCGCCTTCAAGCTAACAAGACAGTCAAAGTGGCTAACAAGACAATCAAGCGCATCTTAGCCAAGACAGTGAGAACTTATAGAGATTGGCATGAGCAATTACCATTTGCTTTATGGGGTTATATTACCACTGTAAGGATTCCCACGGGTGCTACCCTCTACTCTCTTGTTTATAGAACAGAAGTTGTATTGCCAATCAAAGTGGAGCTAAAATCACTTTGTGTCATTCTGGAATCTCAATTGCGAGAAGCTGAGTGGAAAAGGGCCAGGTATGAATAGTTGGTTACTCTTGATGAAAAATGATTGAAGGCTCTCTATCATCTATAGCTTTGCAAGAATCGCATGGCAAATGCATTCAATAGAAAAGTCAAGCCTGTCGCCATATAAGAAGGCGACCTGGTTCTGAAGCAAGTCATACTAGCCATCCATGACCCTCATGGAAAATTCAGACTGAATTGGGAAGGCCCATTCCTAGTCAAAAAGATCCTATCCAAAGGCACTATCCATATCTCAAACTTGGAGGGCAATGAATTCTCAGAACCCGTCAACCTTGATCGGCTCAATAAGTATTTTGTCTAGAGCAAAGAGAAAAAGAAAGGTAAAATAAAAATGAAAAGCTTGGTGAGCCAAAAACCTGCATAGGCAATTCATGTAAAAGTTAAGGCAAAAAGAAAAATCCTTGCTCGATGAGTTGAAAATCCACTCGGATGACTCATGCAAAAGTTAAAGCTCTTAAAAGCAAAAGGAGAGCGTTAAAATAGTTGATCAGAAAATCTCGTGCGAGGCTGGTCAACGATAGGGGTTAAGTTTGATGTACATCGAAGAATCTCTGTGTTGATTTGAACATTTTTCATGTAAATATTTTAATCTCATTAATGCAAATGGAATGCTTGTTCATAAACTTAGCCGTAAGTAATATAAATTTCAAACACAAAGCATTGTTTTTCTTTATTACATGTGATTTTGTTACTTAACAACTTCTTGTAGCATAGGATTCAGGAGCAACACAGCACCTAAAACTTATACTTCTCATCCGTAGCAAATTGAGGTCTAGGGATCTCCAGCAACATGATCCTACGGCGAGGCCAGGTCCTCTCTACATGCTCCAAGAAGCGAGACACTAACCACCCTCTCTCAAACTTTGTCAGCTGAGTGATAGTCTGCCTATGACCATATTGGTGATAGATTCTGGCAGGACTGTAGTGCATGCAGTGCCTAAATCCTAGCAGTGGGATACAATCTATGTAAGTCCTCACAGTCACGTGCTGTATGTGCCACCAAGGGCAAGTCCACTTGATCTCGCTCTCAGGTCAGCTTCTCATCCACTCAACCCAATAGTCAAATGTCAGTACTTTTGCCTCACTGAAGAAAAAGCCCCTCCGCATGTGGCTATAAGGTACGTATCTTTGTAAATCACCCATTGGCGGTGCAAGAATTCCTAGCTTCTCTTGAAGCCAAACCTAAAAAATAAAATAAAATAAAAGGCTCGCTGAGTTGAAAACCTTATAAAAGGCTACTTAGGTAAAAATTAGAGTGACCCGCTGAGCTGAAAACCCAAGGGGACAGTTCAGGCAAAAGTTAGGGCTCAAAGCAAAATTAATAGTCTGATGAGTTAGAATCCTTCCAAAAGGAAACTCATGCAAAAATTATGGGAATAGCATGAATGTTTCTAAGTTAAAAACCTGAAAAAGTAGCTTAGAATACTTACCTGCAGCAAAAGCAGGCTACCGTTGAAGCGCCCATATAGTCCTATCTTCACTTTGTCTAGTCAGAGAATCATCTCTGCTATGATCATAGGAAAACGGGTCTGTCGCACCCTCATTTTGGACCGGCTTGATCTGAATCGATTTAGGAATGCCTCTGGGTCAGTTTGGGTTAGCTTCAGGCCAATCCAAGTTGATTTAGGGCTTTCTAGGCCGTTCTGGGCCAACTTTGGCCGTTCCAGGGT
>CANYBF010812029.1:0-11937 GCA_948192965.1 Dalechampia spathulata
ATGCAAAATGTAACATCCTCATTTACACTACCATGAAAAACATGTACATACTATACCAAATACATGAAGTATGGTTATGTATAATGTATTTAATATTATTGGTGGAGTATTATTATATTATATATATCTTAAGTGGTTGGATAATTAAATGCATTATTTATTTTATCATAAGGCTAGATATATTATAATATTATGTTAGTGGAATTTTATGGAGAGGGGAAAATACAGATGGTGGGTAAGATGGATCTTTCTTCATCTCATGTTTTTGGCTTCCTCTTATCCTCATTTCTTCTTTTCTATAATCAAACCACTCTTTCTATTTATGTTTGATTTTATTATTTTAACAAAATGAAGTAAGAATCAAGATTAACTAAGGTAGGTTAATCATTTAAGTGCATGATTACTGGTTATTCGAGGTTTAAAATTATATGTAATTTCTATGTGCATGCATATTTATACATACGTTATAGAGAATGATTGATTTATGTATGCAATGCATGAATTAGATATGATGCATGAATGTGTTGACATGATGAATATGATTTAAAGTGTTTTATGGATAGAGGAATTCAATAAGGAAAGAAGTCAATGGAGATAGAAATGGAAATAAAGTGAAAAATTTATTATAGAAGTGAGTATGTATTGAGAAATAACTAGAGTATGTTTTCATTGAATGCTTTGAATGAAGCTCTTTGATGACATTTATATGTGTAAAGTTATATTGGGGTATGTTAGTATGATGTTATTATGTGATATGATAGGGTTTGAAATGGGTAAATGCAAGTTAAATGAAAAGAATGATGAAAAATACATTGGTACGAGCGTATAAGTTTTCATATGGCATACCATTAATTGTTTTTTGAGTCGTACAACAGTACTGTTTGGTTGTACCACATATCAAATTTGGCAATAGCTTTTGGCGCGGGCGTACTAACTAGGTGGTACAACCATACAATCGCTTCGACATAAAATTTGTATTAAAGATTTTTAGATCAGACGGGCGTATCAATTAGTGGTATGGTCGTATCAATTGGTGGTACAGTCATACCATCATTTTGACATAGATTGGTATTGAAGTTTTTGGATCGGTACGGGCATATGTGATACTGTACAACTGTATGTAACATAAAATTCACATTTTAAAAGAGCAAAATTAGGTCAGTTCTGTCAGTTTTTCCATTATAATGAAAATAACCTTTATTTTCTCTTCTTTTCCTTATGTTTTGAGTTAAAGGAAAGTATCTTTCCAAGGTAAGATTATATGGATTTCAACTTATATGTTTCTTTTGGATTATATAAACTATATGTATGTCTTTTTCTTCTTCTTTATGTCTACTTACATGTTTAACAAAAAGGTGAATTTTGTTTGGTTAGTGTGTAAATAGCATAATTAGAGTATTTGATGAGAGATAGAAAAGATAAGTTATTGAATTTGATGTTCTAATATAACAAAATAAGTTTCTATTGTGGTATGTGGAATTGATGTAGATTCTAACTTGTAACTTTAGCATTTATTATTGTGGTTACTGTTAGAAGTATGTCAATGCTAATTAATGATAATTCTAAGACTTGATATGCTTAAAGATTGATAGAAAAGATGATTACAAGTGTTAGTAGATTGAATTCAATTTGTTGTCTAAAGTGAGACTAGATTGGGTTTCGTTCTTTTATGGAGTAGAAGCATGTATTTCTTAAGATTTTTTGAAAACATGATTAAACAATGTGTTTATATGTTAAAAATGGAGTTTAGTTGTATGTAAAGGTATTTTATGGTAAGAAAATGCCAAAAGGTTCACTAGTGATAACCAGTAAGTTATAGTATGGAAGTTGTATAATATGGAAGATGTAGGTGGTATGGTAATTATATGCTCGATATGAATGAAGTTGATTTAGGATTACATGTCATAATTGAATATGGACTATTTAAGATGTTAAGCTAAATACAATATGTAAATGACTTTACTAAATGGATGTAACATGGAAATGTTACAGATTCAACTCACAAAGTTCATACTTCTCCTTCTGCTATTGAAAAGGGCAAAGTGGTAATAGGTTTGTGCTGTTCACTTCATGACTTCATCTAAGATCTTGAAATAATGTCCCTATATTTAAATGTTTGTACTATTTATTAACTGATTCTTGATTAGTGGATCAGCGGGTAAGTAATTAACTTACCTTGATATTAACATGTCGTTACATGTTTTATTTGATATTTTTACTATCCTATGAACATGAATGATTAATGTTAAATTAAAAATGAATGCCAAAGAGTATAGTTTACACTATATGATAGTATGACCTATTTAATAAGGCTGATGGTTAAAGCATCATGTTTATAGAGATTTTATTTAATGATATATGATATGATGACCTACTAATTGAGGTCAACATATGAATTATCATAGAGACAGAGATATTATATGATGTTTGTTCTCTTTCTTTATAAAAGTCAAAAGATATGAAATGTACATAATGGCTTATGATGAAAGATTGTTACTATACCACAATGATATATGATTATAAGATAGCAATGTATGAGTTATTGTATCTATAGTTTATAGTTATATTAAATGTGGTATTTTATCTATGACGTGCCAGGAATTGAAGTGAATAGTTAATAGTGATGGATGATAATATCATGACCTATAAATTAAGGTTAATGAATAATGTTTTAATGTATTTGAGTTATGAAATGATCTTCATTATATTAATGTTACTGAATGTATGAAATGGATTATGTATGATATTTTATCGTGATGTTTACATATATTCATCATAGCATAACACATATATATCATGTCATGAATCATCCATACATAAAGACATATTCATGACATATCATACAGAGAATATAAGAGGAAAAAGAAAGTGATATATAGAACAATGTTCAATGAAAGTGTACTGGGTCATACAACTAATATCGATTCCCTTGATGGAATCATATAGTATAGGTTCTTATTATGAACCATATAGAAATGTTATGTTCCTACAAGAACCAGAGAATGATATAGTACCAGTATATAGAGAATGGACCTAGTACAAGATTGTGCATAATTATACAGAAAAGAAATGAAATGTTATAGGAAAATCAGAGGAAGAATGTAAAGCATGAATGCATTCTCATAAACATACATTATCATTCATATATCATGAAAGTATAGTGGATGAAATGATGAATGCACTACAATCATGCTTATATAGAGATGTTCATAGAGTAATGAAATACAATACAATATGTTGTATAATGATACATATACATTGATAAATAGATGTTTATAGTGCTAATGCACAGAGTATAGTTATGCCATAGAGGAAATGATATACAGTTATTCGAGCTTATGCTTAAGAGCAGTAATGATCATGCTGATGAAATGTTATATGATTATAGTATTCTAATGTTGATGATATGATGATATAATATTACAGAGAATTGAATTATAGATGTATGAGCCTGTGCTCATAGATAATATTTATATGCCAAAGACTTACAGTGATATACAGACAGCTAATGATTTACTATGATATACAGATAGAACTGATAATTCATATTCTTTATTATTTTTATGACTTATTTATGACAGGAATACATAACAGAGATAAAGTATGATATTTCACAATGATTGTACAATATGTTTATATTATAGGAATGTTTTATAGTAATGATAATAATAGATATTAATTGATGTCATGAAAGATATTATGAAAAAAGTGATTGGTTTATATTTACCATGCTTCATGATTATAGCACCATTGAGTGAAATACTCAGCATTCGTCATTTGATGGATGCATGTTTAATAGAGGATTGGAAATACATGGATCCCATGGCACTAATTCAGCAGAACTCCCTTTGATAGCGAGGACTTGGATCGGTTTAATGTTTTTCTATATAGTAATGTTATGCAACTAAAGTAGTGTATTAAAGCAGTAATTATGTGTATGCAATGTGAGCTTTAATACTCTTAAATGTTTTTCTTCAAATACAATATATAACATGAATTTACATGTATTGAATTATAAGAAATAAACTTCGTATCCTTTTCAGTAACATGTATATAAAGTTTTACAAAGATAGAGTTTGTTTTAAAAATAATAATAAAAATAAAATTTACATCCCTTATAGAATAATCAATGGTTTCCATTTATTTGGAGACTATTCATTATTCTATGGGAGCATGTTGCACCATAAGAGAGGTGTGACACAAAAAATATGACTTAATATTTTTTGCTTATATTATTCTCATTCCATAGTTTTAATATATACATTTATAGAACTAGCTTAATTGCATACGAGGCCAAAGATGGGTTTTAGCAAAGCCTTATAAGGAGCGTAACAAGCTCCAAACACAACGTTTTATAGAAACCCTTCGAATATTGCACCATCCATTCGTTTAGTCTCCTCGTGTGCTCCACCGTTCATCTAGTCTCCTCGTATACTCCACCATTCATCCGATCAACCATTTCCTTTACACACTACCACCTTCTCACCTTCAACTTCCTCTCTTCTAACGATACGTTGCATTTGTTCCAAGTTACTTTCTCCTTCGTTAATAACCAAACCACACATCTAATTATCCATTCTGTCAATTTTAAATCTAACATAATTTCAAAAGGTACATATATGATCTCATATGATTATTCACTTAATTTTTTTGATGTTTAATGAAATTTTATGATTTTACAATTTGATAATTCAGTATGAAATTTTTTTACAAAATATATTATTATATATACTTACTTAAATTATGAACTTAAACAAATATATTATTATATAGCAAATACATGCATAAAATATGTTTACATTAATTTATTTATATAATACTAGGATTAAAATATTTTCATCATTTGGTTGATGAATAAATATCAAACTTGTATATTATTATTATTGTTGTTGTTGTTGTTGTTTTTATTATTATTCTTATATTCAATATAAAATAATTAATATTTTCTATATATTAATTGAATATAAAATATATATTTTATATACATGTTAATTAAATAGAATTGAGAGAGGGTTATTAATACAATACCATGAATCAAGGATGATAATAATATTGCTTAGGTCATTGACATTAACTTGCAAGTTCATAGTTAAAAAAAAATTACGTAATTTCATTATTTTAAAATCAATTTTTTTAATTGTTAATTTGTAAGTTTATTAGTTTTTCAAGTTATTATAAGTATGATTTTAATTTTAACATTTTTTTGTTATTAAGAAAATACAATTTGATAAATAACAATTAATTAATTAATTGTTATCTTATTAATTATATTTTAAGTGGAATATGAATTACAATGGAAGAAGTTCACAAAATTAGATTATTTGAAGATTAAATTATAATTATAACCAAGAACAACATAATTCTAGCAGTGAAAATTATGTTGGGTTACGAGATAAATAAGGTTTATAAGGGAAAGAATGAAATCTTCTTGTTAGATACATTCATTTAGTGTACTAATTACCATTAATTCTTGTCAAGACATAATATAATTTGACTATATATAAGTATTGAATCAAACACATAAATGTATTGCAATTGGATCATGATAGAGATCTTGATTTTTCATCCACATGTTACAATTTTGGGTTTTCTTTGATTTGGTTTAGTAAAGATTCTCAATATCGATCTCAATTCATATACATGTCTTTTAACCTCCCATGAGTGCTCTGGACGGGTGAAATGCATTACATTTTGCTTTTAAATTGTTGGGAAGGGGGCAAAATAATGAAATTAACTAATTTGATAAGTTATTTGAGTCAAAAAAAAACTTAAAAGATATATCTACACTTGGCATATAACCTTAGGAGCATATATACATCATTGACCTATTTTATTAGTTATCTACTATTACCTACTAGCTAACAATAACTATCACCTAAAACTAACTATCACCTCTTAGTTATTATAAATAGCCAAACCAAACTAAAAAAAAAGATATGAAAAATAGATTGACTTTGTGTAAGAAAGTGAGTCAATTAGTTAATTATCAATTTTCAGTGTTTCAAAAATATTTTAAACTTTATCAATAAAAATCTCATTATTTCTAAAATATCATTCCTTTCAATTTTTGCATAATTAATAAAATTAAACCTATTTTTGCCATAATTCTTTTTCTCTTCTTCATCTTCTTATATAACTTCCATTTCTTCTTTTTCTTATATATTAAAAAATTAATCAAATAGCATAATAAAAATTAAAAATAGTAAATAGAAGAAAAATATAAAGAAGAATAAGAAGAAAAAAATATGAAAAGAAGAGAAGAAGAATTCACATGTTGAAACTTACATAAATTAAAATCAAAAGTGAAATTTACACCATTTCATATAATTCAGCTAAGCGGAAGGAGAAGATAGACATTAACATATATATATATATATATATATTATTATTATTATTATATAAAATCATCTAATTAAAGGGAATATAGATTAAATTTAAATAAATAATCATGACTATTACATGACCAAACTCTTAGAGTGCTGTAATCATGGGTTTGACATTTAAGAAATTAAATTCTATACTCTTAAACTTTATAAGTTTACTTTATGGATATAATGATATGATGGGTTGTCTTCTATACAGAGATTCATTGCACCTCATCGAAAAGGGTCACAATAGATTCTTTGTATTATTCTATTTTCAAGTTTGCACCTGAAAACAAAACACATCACTTCTCCACGTAAACTACTGAAGCGATTTAACATATTTCTGTGTCCATATCTTGTAATTTTCTGATTAATTAATTAATTAATTAATTAATTAATTAATTATACCATTATATTTGAATATATAAATTTGGATTTATTGCATTAAATTTATTTAATTTAAAATTACCTTTTTCTACAAAATTATAAATTCATGATTCCAAAAGAAATACATTTTTTTTAAAATATGGCAATAATTTATAAAACATAAATATTAAGAATTTATTTAAAGTTTAAATCTAAATAGATATTCAAATTTTGAGGAACACTTATTTTAATTTATAAGCTAAAGAAGTTTATTATTATAAAGTTTATAAGCTTCTATAAAGTATTAAGTATTCTATTTAATCATAAAATTCAATCATTTATCTTTACTTTTAATTATTTTAATAAATTATCATAATATTCATTTAATTATAAAATTAAGTTTGTAGCTTATAATATAAATTAAATATATTTCAATTATTTTATAAAAAATAAATTAATATATATTAATATTTTGAGAAAATAATTTGATGCCTTTTTTAATTATTTTAATAGTAAATATGTTTAGTTAGTTTTTATCAAATATTTTATCTATTTATTAATTATTTATAAATTTTTAAACTAGCTTACAATTTTCATACTTATAAATTTAAATTAACTTATAATTAATAAATATTTATAAATTAATTTTTATTAGCTTAGCCTCACCATCATTTAATCATTCAAAAAATAACAAAATTATTTTACTTATTTATGTAGTTATGTAAGATAATAAATTAATAAGTTATAAAATTATTAAAATAGAATTTATGATTTTTATCTTATGTTATTAATGAGTGTCAATATAACATCTATTAATATCATATCATATACTAATTATATAAATAGTGTAAATAGTGTGAATGAAGAGGATAAATAAAAATATGAAATTATAATAATTTAAAAAATATAATATAAAAATCAAAATCAAAATCAAAAAAATAATTTTATTCATGTCACACCCTAACCCAGTGTAACATGCTCCCGTTGAACAGTTAATAATCCTTTACACAAGAAAGTCATTAAATATTATACAAAGGATCTACACATTTTTTTACAAAATCCAATATATTAATATATCAATAAACTCTCATTCATTATATATGCTTTGTATATATCATTAAACATTATGCCATAATATTAATATTTCACACCATAAAATATATTACACAAATGTTACCGCCTTTAAGGTTAAGTCAAAAAGTTGCATAAATACAAATACACGATGGAGTATGTTACATTGGTCCCAAATTGCTTCTAGAAAAAGATTCTTTAGAATCGCAACCTTCTTTGACTGAGGATCGATCAGCCTAGGTTCTCACCTAAAGGTCTTGGTATTACGTTTATCAAATGATAGACGCTGAGTATAAAACTCAATGGTGCTATAAAATAAGTAAATGACATGAGCATATATCAAAAATAACATTTTGAAGTTAAATCACAGTAATCAATGATAAGCCATATACCTGTATCATATAGTGCTATTTTTGCATCACTTGTTAGCTATTATAATTAATGTATAAGGCATACGGTAGTATTCATAAGTTACTATTTATCAAGTATTATTCACAAGTTACTATTCATAAGTTACTATTCATCGAGTATTATTCATAAATTACTATTCATCAATAACTTCCGTATTTGTAACATGTATAAATGATAATGTATGCTTGTGAGAATGCGTTCATGCTTTGCATTCTCCTTCTGATTTTCTTGTAACATTTCTTTTCTTTTCTATATAATTGTGCACGATCTTGTACTGGATCCATTTCTCTATGTACCGGTATTGTATCATTCTCTGGTTCCCTTAGGAATATAATATTTCTCTATGGTTCCGTGATAGGAACCTATACTATATGATTCCATAAAGGAAATCGATAATAACTATATGATACAGTACGCTATCAATAAACATCTCTTTGTATATCAATTTTTTCCTCTTTATATTCTCTATATAATATATCATGAATATATCTGTATGTATGGATGATTCATGATATGATGCATAAATGATACTTTAATGATTATATGCAACGATGATATATGTTACCATTTGTCACACCCCAAACCAGGCAGTCTCGACATGATCCCGTAGCATAACTATTACTTTCCCATCTCAGAAAAACAATAATTATACTACAAGGGATTTTAACTCTAACACTCGTATGTGAACCAATTTATAACATAAAAGTTATAAGTTATTACAAAATAGTATACAATACATTTATAATACTGCCAAATACTACAAAAGGAAATCTGCATATATATACAAAGCCACAGGAGTCCGTCTAGTAGTCCAGGTTCTCTGTCAAATCTGCTAAGACGTGAACCAGCTGCTGGAGACTCTAATCCTGGCGCTCACCCTCTGCACTCGGACCTACGTTCATCAAATGATAAACGCTGAGAAAAATCTCAGTGGTGCTAGGAACACAATCCCACATCATAAAGACAAACCAAACCCAGACTCTATATAGCCAATCAAAAACATGCACAATGGATACCAACAATCTCTGCATAGCTCATTCTAGTTTAGCACACAACCATGAATGCTCAACATGCAATTGGGAATGCAATGATGCATTGCTCTCGCCCTTAGTTTGGTGCTTCTCGCACTCTTTTAGGAACATCTCATTCCTTTACCATATTAATTAATATCGACACTTCTTGCACTAGTAGGAACCTCTCATTCCCTTCACCATATTAATTAATATCAGTACTTCTCGTACCCCAATTCATTCCACCCTTATTTTGCCCCATCACCATGATATGCGATGTAAATGAACAAGAATTAAATATTATAATGCATGTCTATACCATTCTCAAGATACGTTCCTTCCCGGAACCTCTAACTACCACAGTACAAGTATACATAACACAATTAGCACAAACAACATAGCAAGCACAGACCATCTAGCTCAAACACATTACATAAACACATATGGAAAATGAATTCCCAAGCATTAGTTGCTAAGCCATACTTGGCTTAGAAGCAAAAAAAAAGCAATAAGGTAACGAACACAAACCGTCACAACTAGCACAAACCTAGCACAAACTAATCTATCTAGCACAAACACAACAACACAAACTACACGATTAGCACAAACTTGAGACAATAAGGCTTTTAGTGTAAACCAATAATCCCAACTTAAATGACCATTATCGTCAACTTCAAGCTCTTACACAATCCGGAGACTTAAGAGCTCTAATTTTAATATTTAGGAGGGTTTAGGAAGGATAGAAGTGAGAGAAAACCAAGGAAAAGCTTAATACTTATCCATTGACTGGTCAAACTTAAGTTGCATACGGCCGTACCAAACTCCGTACGCCTGTACCAAATTAAAACTCCTGATACCTTATTTCCTGTGAGTAGTGGTATGCCCGTACCCTATTTGGTATGCCCATACCACTTCAATCTACCTGATACACTCTATTTCTTGCAAGCACCCGTACGGCCGGACCACCCTTTGGTACGCCCGTACGGCCTCCAGGAGCCTAAGACCTCTCATCTCCCTTGTTTGGTACGCCCGTACAGTATCTCATACGCTCGTACCACTCTCCACTCTTCCCTTCCAACCACTCTACCTCATTCCTATGCTACCTAAAACACCATAAGACATCCAAAACATGCATACCATCATACACAGTTACAATGCACATACGCATACACATACAATCATAGGAAGCTCTTAGGGTCTCTAAAGCGGATGTAACACCATTCATGATATAAACTCATTATGTTAATAACATAAGTGTATGAGTTAGAAATCACTATTCAAGACTCTATATAAGGTCATGAAGTGAATAGCACAAACTTGCTATCGCTTTGCCCTTATCGATACTTGAAGGGGAAGTATGCAATTCGTAAGTTGAACCTGTAACATTTTCATTTTACATTCATTTAGTAAAATGATTCATATATTGTACTTGAATTATTTTCATTTAAGAATCCATAATCATTCAAGTACCATTCCATTCCATAGCATTCCATATTTCACAATCAAAGGACAAATGTGTACACAAGTCATAAATATGTATTAATAATAAATATGTCTTAGTATAAATTTTCTACTTTCTAAGTGTATAACATTAAGCATACTAATAAATTATAATGTTTAATTAAGCATAATATTAAGTTTAGATACCTTAAACATCCATTACTTAAGTGATCAAACTATGTTATGTAAATTACTATTCATTTGGTCGAGGGTACAATTCATAGGTTCCTACTCATTGGTTACTATTCATTTGGTATGAGTTACTGTTTATTTGGTCATTTTTACCTATATTGTATTTGTAATTGTATGTACATAAGAATTCAAAATAAAATTGCATAAGGAGTTATTTGATGTTAAAACAAGCATGTCTTCCAAGTTCATTCATATGCTACCTCATGGAACAGTCATTTTTATGCAAGCATTTTGACTATGTAAATGACCTTTAAATTGATTAATTTTTAAACCATTAGAAACTAGACTCAAATATCTTTCCAAAAATACATTATATACTCAAAAATTCAATCGTTAACACCTCCAACATCACATGACTAAATGCCTATCAATTCTACCAAATTTTAGCTCAACTGTAACATCCTAAATAATGTAATATTTTGAACTAAGCAAATGACTTTAGAAATTTTTAAAATTAATACCATTGGAAATTAGATTTAAAGATATTTCCAATGGTATATTATGGGTTCCGTAATTCTAAGGATAAAGTGGTCGAAACATCAATACCGTAAACCTCTAACTCTGCCTCTTTTGAAATTCAATTTCAGCAGATTTTATACACCTCACTTATATGTCTCATTCATCATATTCAGTCACCTTAAATGTCACACCCAGCCCATACCCAGGAGGACATGCTCCCGTAGCATAGACACTGATCCTCAAACGAGAACCAATACCTGTACTACAAGGGATACTTTAATTACACGTCGTATGGGGACCTAGCTAAGCCTAATGGTGGTTGTGCTGCGGAAACGATGTGATAAACAATCAGTTAATACCCTGGATAATTTCAGACATACACTCAAGCCATTAACATAATAAACCTTACACAAGCAAGCCACATTGCATAAATATAAAACCTGTTTAGACAACAGTGAGTGTATACGTAACCACCAAAAGCTATATACAATCAGGCTATACAGTAAGCCGTATAACTACTGCCGTACTCTAGCTACACGACTCAAAAATAAACTGGAGATGCC
>CANYBF010812090.1:0-16004 GCA_948192965.1 Dalechampia spathulata
GTTTTATTTCCTAGTTTTCAAAAGTTAATTCAATTGGATTAATAGAAACAAACTAGGTGGCGACTCCACACATATCCCGTTTTTCTCAAAAGTTAAAACCTGTAAAAACCGGAAAAGCCGAGAAACGGATACGTACGCTCACAAACCTATAAAGCATACGTATTCTACAATTTTCTAAGCTCACAATTACACAACTTCAACACCTTGCAATTTCTGCATATCATCTTCTTCAATTCCACAACCATT
This sequence comes from Dalechampia spathulata, assembly GCA_948192965.1. NCBI lineage: Eukaryota > Viridiplantae > Streptophyta > Magnoliopsida > Malpighiales > Euphorbiaceae > Dalechampia > Dalechampia spathulata. The sequence goes on from CANYBF010812090.1 coordinate 247, forward strand.
CAATTTATTGGTATTTTCAAGTAACTTCCTTGTTAATTCATACATCCAAATTAAACATACATAATGTTCATGCCACACAATAGTCACTCATTCATACATATGCGACCAAGACACCTCCATAGACATATTGCATCCATGACCACCAGTCTACTTTTTAAATCATAAACAATTTTCAAAAACAACAATATAATAGCAAAACAAAATGGATCCTCAACAGCAATATCTTACCTTAACATCCAGTAACCCAAGAAGGTTTGCACAACATCATTCAAGTTCAAACTCACCATAGATTAAATTTCTTCTTTAAGCACTCGCTACACCCCCATGGTAAAGGTTCAAACTATAACAATCAAGGAAGAAAAAGAAGAAAAATTTATAAAATCATGCTAGAAGCTTCTCACCTTTACCTTACTTAATCTCCCTAAGCTTGATTTACCATACAAAATGTACATGCAAGCATTTTTAGGTGAGAATTGACCAAAGCAAACAAAGAAAGAAGGTTGCGGTAATTCAAAAGAAGAAGAAGGGAAAATAGTGTTGCTTGAATCTTGAAGTGGAGGAGAGGATTGAATGCTTTGATGAGGATAAATAGATAAGGAATATGGGTTGTTTCTCAATGGAAAAATTCAAAGAAGAAGAGGAAGAAGAGTGAGTATTATAGATGGAAAGGAGGATAAGGAAAGAGTGGAAGAGTTTTAATTAAAAGGGAATGGGTTCTATACGTTATATTATACACTCAACACACTCTAACATAACCTAATTACTAACATAATTTATATAATATATGTATAATATACTATATACATAGGAATACACATGTATATACACCCAAAATTACAACATAACATATATATAATATAATATAATATAATATAATATAATATAATATAATATAATATAATATAATATAATACAATATAATAAAACATAATATAATTTAATATAATAAAATATGACATGATATAATAAAATAAAATATCTTCATTAATACATGGTATATATATATATAATACAAACATATTTATATTTTTGTATGTATTTAAATATTATTTTAGTTTCTTATGTTTATATATATATATACCTTTTAATCACCACTTAAAATCATATACATTATAACCATCACTTAAAATCAAGTACACATGTATATATATATATTTAAATATTATTTTGAATTTTATATACATATATCACATTTGAAAATAACATTTGCACACTTACCGGACATTCATCTTGACATTTTACTTATATATTATCACATCATTTATTTTTCAATAGTTTCACCAATTATTATCATATCAGTTTTCTAAAACATATCGAATAATATATCTTTCGCTTTCCATTTGTATTCGTATATCACATAATTCAATATTTAATCTCAATCACTCATACATATATAAGGCAATATACATCACACATTTATTCAATACAGTATGGTAAAAATGAGGATCCGATAAAAAGATAGGCTTGAGAATAGTATGTGAGGATGATTAAGCAAATGATTAGGAGATCATTAGACTTACTAATCACCTTGAGTGCTACAACATCAGGATTGAGTCTAATAGTCTTCACTTAAATAAGGCATGGAATGATGAAGATGATGCATATAGTAGATATGATATCCATCTCTGTTTGACACCATATTGTTTTTTTTGTAGTTAATGTACTGGAACACTAAGTAATTTAGAACTATATAACATTATGTGGCTTATTAGCCTAGTAGACTCGGGCTGTGAATGTAATGAATTTTAGATGATAGTTCTCTTAAAGGCTCAACCCTTGTATTTGCAAATTTATTAATGAAAACCTTATATAGCTTGCTTTCTACTTTACTTCTTATATAAGAATGTCTTTATATCTATTTCACTACTAGAACATGACATAATTATTCTTCATTACAGAGGTAGAAAATGACTTAATAATCATTTTCTGCCTTCCATGCTATGATCTACCAGTAAAGAGATATTAAGTGGGATCAACTAAGGAAGTTCAAACTTCAATATTTAAGGATATTCTAATAAGTCTCTATCTACTTTGCATTCCTGGACATGGCAATGCGGTTCTAGGATTAGGTGGAACATGTATTCTAGTTTGGACATATGGAGCTATGTTCATTATATAAGGAGTTTGCTACTATTCTTGGGGTCTACTTTAGCATGACTAATCATGTCAATGCTTGTTGGTGAAGTGGGCTCATACTTGATCAAGGCATTTAATATCAGCCTTACTATGGCAAGCTCCTTATTGACTATAGAGGGTTATGTAGATATCATCACCATCTTTTAACTATGCAACCATAAGTTGGCAACCATCCTTTCATGGTTGAGAGTTGTTACTTTTGAACTACTAATGTAGTTTCCATTGATTGATCTGTTCAATCATAGGGATCTAATGCTTGGTCCTGTAGTTGACCAGATGGAGTAGGATCATACCCCTTTTTAGGTGATCATAGCTGAGATGATCCTTGGGTTGGAAAAAATGAAGCTGGGTTAGTATAGATGCTTTAGTAGCAGTTTACTGCTACTTCAAGTATGATTTCTAAGCCACCTTTGTAGGTTTTCAACTTAGAAAATGAAATCTTTCTGTCTTAATTTTTATGAGTCACCTCTTATGACATTTTCAGCTCATCGAGCGTTTACCATTTTTTCTAAACCTTAACTTTTTTTTGAACTACCCTACTTGAGTTTTCAACTAAGTAGGTCCTTCTAATTTTTGCCTAAGCCACCTTTTACAAGATTTTCAACTTAATGATGTTTATTTTTTATTTTTTTATCTTTTATTTTTAGCACCACAAATGGATCACCCATAGATATATAGTGCTCACAGGCATATAAGGAGAAGCCATACCCTTAGTGAAGTGAAGACACTATCATTTGATAATTAAATCTAGTGGATGGATGCCATCTCAGATAGTAAGATTAGATGGACCTATCCTTATTAGTATATAGAACATATGATGATGATGATGTACATCAATTATGTTCCACTACTTAGATTAAAAGCATATGCCTATTATAGTTCTGCTAGAATTTACCATTAGTATGGCTACCGATAGACCATCTTTCATTTATTACTAAAGTTTGAGGGAAGATGATTACTATCGTGTTTCTTAGAACATGCAAAGGGAACCTAGTCGTATCATTGAATCATGCCTGTAAAGACCTTGGAGTTGGATCTACTATAAATGATGAGTACAAGTTGTGAGTTCTATGCCACACTTAGGATATCTGCTCTACAAGGATGTTAGGCAACAAAGATGGTGTATGCATTAAAAGAAAGAATGAACATACTTTTTTATTTGTAATTAGTATTACTTTTGGCTAAATTGATGAACATATGTTCCATTTGCATTGCTAAAATTAAAGAATTAGCTTGAACATGTTAAGATTAGCATAGAGTATTCAATATGCATTAAAACTAATTCCTATCATTAACCAATCTCTTGTAAGATCTTCTAGTCAAATTTTTTAGCACTCTTCTTTTGCTTTGATCCATAAATTTTACATGAGCTATCATGGTAGATTTTTAACTCATCAAACATGTATTTTTTTATATCTTAACTTTTGCATGAGCTACCATTGTAGGTTTTGAACTCACTAATTATTTATTTTTATTTTAGCTTTCATTTTTCTTTTTACTCTAGATAAATACTTCTTTAACCAATCAAGGTTGATAGGTTTGGAGACCTCATTCCTTCAAGATCTACAATATGAACTATGCCTTTAGACAAGATCTTCTTAATAAGAATGGGACTTCCCAGTTTGGCCTGAACATCCCTTGCGGGTCTTATCTGGATATTCTAACTTACTTTAGAATTATATCACCTTTCTAAATAGCTACTGGCTTAACCTCATTATTGAATGCATTCACTATGATACAAAGCCTTAAATCACTTTTCATCAATGATTTTGAGCTGCTCATATCTAGCCCTTTTGTACTTAAATTTTGGCAACTAAGCTTCCATAATAACCTAAAGTAACTTGAGCTCTACTTCTATATGTAACACAACTTTTATCCTATAAAGCAGAGAGGGTAACAATTGTCAAACTTCTCATAATGGTTCAATAACCCCATAAAGCAAATGATATCTGTTTCTACCAATCATGATAATTTTGTAGATTATGGTACATGAAACATCAAATTTAGGGCATGATCTAACACACATGATTATGCATTGAGTTTTCATTAATCCATACTTCAACCTGAATGAGATAAAGGATGGTGAAAGGAGTTTATTTCATAGAATTTAATATGGAAGGGTTGTAGTCAAACTAATGACCTCTTGGCATTTGGGTAGTCATGATGTATGACTTGACACTACTCATGATTTACATATGATGTTATTAAATGAAGTTTAATAATATGTTCATATGTTGCCAATATGTCAAGAACCAAAAAGGTTGCACACTAAAAGTAAGGAAATGATAATCATGAATGGATATTGGTGAAATAATGTTTTTGTCATTATAAGATAACCTAGAATTTTCATGTTTATTAGAAAAATCATAAAAAGAACTTTGATTTGATATAAAGATCATTAAAATCTGATAAGTATAACTCAGGATACAAGTGATTTAGGATGACATGTTTTACATGCATGGTATATACAAGTTTTTGAAGGAATTAATTGACTTAATGGTCAAAATGTGAATGTCACATAACTTATTCATGTATGACAAATTAAATGGAATTGCAAATGATTTTCATATGCTTCTGGAATGAAATTTAAGTTAGTCACATGCAAGTCATATGCCAGAAGCATGTGACATGCATATGACTTGACTTGACATAACATAAACTTAATTACAGTTATATCATTAAATTTTGGTGAAAACATATTGAGTGACAGAAGAAAATTTTGGCTGCCTCTCTTCTCCTTCTAATTTCTAAGTATTTCAAAGCTCAAGAATAAGAAAAACAATTTGGTTTTGATAGAACATCAAGAAGAACAATTCAATTTTGATTGAAAAACCAAATTCAATCATCTTTCTTCATCCATTTTATTTTATGTTTTGTTTTACTAGTCTCTAAACAAAACTAGTAATTTAATTACTAATAATTTTCTTAACTTGTGTGGATAGGTTGGAGATCCTCTATCCTTGGGGATTGAAAATTTTGCTACAACTTTTTGAAAGGACAAAGAAAGAAGAAGATCGGCTTAGAGTTTTTCAATCTTCTTTGCATAATCTTCTTTGTATGTGATGTTTTCTATGTATAGAATTGCTTGATCCATTGTAAAATGTGTATTTAAAAATTTTTAAATTTCATCTTCTACTGCTAAACATGTTTTCATAAACCATCAGTGGTATAAGAGTGATTTGGTTTGTAATCTATGCATAGAATGTATAAAATTTCATTTTTCACTCATTGTAGCTTATATTTTTTTCAATTTTGAAGGAGTTAATGTTTGAATTTTGATTTAAAATTTTAACCACTTATTCTCCATTGAATTAAATTATTTTTTGTTAAAAAAATGGAATACATATGTTGAAATTTTATGAGATTAAAATTCATACGTTATGCATGCTCTTATTGAAAACCCAAATGGATTTTTTATGTTATTCTTAATGTTCTTGCTTGATTATTGCGTGTTTAATTGTTGGAAATGTAATTAATCCATTATTATTGTGTTAAATTGATGTTGGAGTATTTTTAATGAATTTTGATTTGATTTGGATGTGATTTTGTGAAAATCATGTTCATATGCACATAGAAAATCCAATTTTCGTGTATTCAGTTTTTCCAATATTAATTGTTCATTTTTTTCATTAATTCATTTCTCTTAATGTTTTATACACATTAAAGTTTTTAAAAATGAAATTTTATTAATTTTGAAAATTAATAAGTATTTTATTTGAATTAAAACTCTTAAAAGGAGTAATTTGAGCATGATAAGGATTCTTATTCTTTTTGACTTCTATTTTATTTTCTAAGTGATGTATTAATATTTAAAGTGTGATTAAATAATTAATATATTACTATTGGATGATTTATTATTTTAATAAATAATTTATTCAATTAGAATTCAAAACATTTAAACTATATTTTTCAAATGCAAGCCCAATAACCATTTTTAAAAGGAAAAATTTATTTGAATTTTAAAATTTGAGAATTGAAATAACATTATGAGAAGATTATTTATTTTGAATGGATGGATGGATAATTGGCATGATGGTGATTATGGACTTAGCCCAATGTGATTGAGCATATGCATCATTTTATGAATTTTGGTAAATAGGGCCTGCGAGTCCTGCCTTTCCTTAAAATCTTTTTATATTTCTCTTCTCATATACTCCCCCCCCCCCATGTAACTTAGGGTTTCTACTATTCAAATTTGTAATTAGATTATAAAGGATGTAGAAACAAAAAAAGAGGCAAAAGGAGCAAAGTAACAAAGGTGTGACCAAAAGTGGAATTTTAAGGCAAAATTTGTAATATATTAGTATTATTTCAAATTTTAAGGGTTTGTAAAATCATGCATAACCTAGGTTTGACTGTAGACTTAGAAGTCCATAATCATCATATTATAAATTTTTATAATGATGTATGTATAAGTTACATGAGCATGCCATCTCATGCATGAGCTAGAACCATGCATGGTGCACCAATTGCACATACCCGCCTTAAATTTTTTTAATGACATAAAAGGAAATAAATCCCTCAAAGGAATATAAATATAAGGCCTTCCATTTTCTAAGTTAAGGGTGGAGAGCTTCTTGTCATTCATGTTGTTAGGCATACTCAAGCCTATTTTACATAGGGTATATTTAAGTTTTAAAAAATGGGTCGGATTTAAATAAAATTTTTTATTTATTAGGCGTACCCAAGGTAAAATGTTTTATAGGTCGATTTGGGAAATTATGTTATACATGATAACATAAGTATCAAGATAAGTTGATAACCTAATGATTCAGTAGTCATAAAGAGATATGATTGACATGGGAGATGTCTACCTATTGACATTAAGTTCCAGTTTGTTGAGCATACTCAAGATTGGGCTTAATGGTCATTCGATACTGAGCAACTAAGGACAGTAAAGTGTGACCTTCCTAGATTAGTAGTTGAGGGCTATTAGTTCATAATAAAATAGTAAGAGATAAAACTAAGAAAAGACCTTATTATGTTTTTAAAATACATAATGTTTTTAATGATACATTATTTCTTCCTTTTCTCCAGATTTTTCTAAAATGTCAAGAAAAGTTGATCTCCATGGAATTCTTGAACCTAAACTAAATGAATCCAACTACATAGACTGGATTCACCAAATCAAAATAGTTATGAAAGGTGAATAAATAGCCCATGTACTGGATCAGGCATATCCACGCACGCCTGTAGCTAACTCCTCTAAAGAAGTCAGAGATGCTTACAATAAGTTTAAGCAAGAGGATGAGATGGCCAACAACATTATGCTGGAGCTATGGAGAATGATCTCTGGAAGCAATGCGAGACTATGAACTCTTGTACTATGGCTACTTATCCATTAATAAGAATGGATATTATTAATGTAATTAAAATCAGCACATGTTATACTTCCTTTTCGGTGATTCTTATTCACTATGACATGAGTTGTCTAAAGTATATATATGGATGGCAGTTAGAGACAAGCTCATTAGAGACCTTGCTAGTGAGATTTCATATGGATAATTGATCTATGTCTGTGAAATATATCTCACTCATATCAATAGTGCAAATATCCTTAAGACTTGAGATAATAAGGTTATCTTGACTATGGATCACTATATTTTGACTCCTATTTTTTGTTCCTTCTTAGGAGGTATTCATAACTTGGAGGTTGGATATGGTGTGAAGTAGTTGAAGGTATTTATTTATCAATAAAGGATTTACCACCCCAAATTAATATTAAGGGTTTTATCTTTTTGATTCATGTAATACTCTTTATTCAAGACTCTATGGCCAAAGTGGAATGTCTATTAATGAATGAGTCTCATAAAGGCATTATGGGAATAAAGATTATGATTACATGAAACATCAAATTTAGGACATGATCTAACATAATTGATCATGTATTGAGTTGACAATAATTCATACTCAAACCTAAATCAGATAGTGGTTGGTGAAAGGAGTTTATTGTATGGAATTTGATATAAAAGGTTTGTAGTCAAACTGATGACCTCTTGACATTTGGGTAATCATGATGTATGAGTAGACATTGCTCTTGATTTATATATGACATTATTAATCAGAGATTAATAGATGTAGCCAACATGTTAAAAACCCAAAAGGTTGCACATTAAAAGTTAGAGGAATGGTAATGATGAATGGATGTTGATGGGAAAATGTTTTATGGTGACAAGATAAACTAAATCTTTCATGTCTATTTTATAGAGCATGAAAAGAGCTTTGATTTAATTCTAAGATCACATGAATATGATAAGTAGAACTCAAGATACATGTGTTTTAAGATAGCATGTGCCATGCGCATGCCATATGAGGGCTTGGACGTGATTTGGTCAATATGTGAGTGTCACATGATTTATTCATGTGTTATAAGTCAAAAAGAAAGGGCATATGATTATCATGTGCTTCAGGAGGGATTTTAAGCCATGCAATTTATGCATATAATACATGAAATTTTTGGTTTTTTCTTAATTTTAAGCTTGCATTTTTATGATTTTGAAGGGATTATAGTGTGAATTAAAATTCTAAATTTTGACCACATGTTCTTCAATAAATTTTTTTAGTTTATATCAAAAAAACTGAATGCATATATGGGATTGTTATGAGATAAAAATATATGTTTTTGCATGCTTCTTATTGAAAGGCCAAATAGGCGTTTTATGTTATTCTTAATGTTCTTACTTGATTGTTACGTGTTTGATTCTTAAACATGTAATGAATCAATTATTTAATGTGTTCACATAATTATGGAGCATTTTTAATGAACAAAAATATGAATTAGAAGTGTTTTATTTAATCAAAACAAAACATGCGCATAAGATGTTCATTATTATTATATTCACTTTTTCATAATAAATTGCTAAAATTGTTTTCATTAATTCATATAATGGAATATAATTTATTGTTTTAGACACATTAAAGTTTTTATAAATAAATGTTTATTAATTTTTGAGGTCAATAAGTATTTTATTTAAATTAAAACTTTTAAGTGGAGCGATTTGAGCATTATAAAGAGTTTAACTAGTTTTTACTATTTTGACTTCTGTTTGACTTCTAAATGATATATTAATATTTAAAGTGTGATTAAATAATTAATATATTATTTTTGGATGATTATTTAAGTTAATAAGTAATTCATTCAAAAGAATTCAAAACTAGCAAACCCATATGTTTTCAAAAGCAAGCCCAATAAGATGTTTTAAAATTTAAACTGAAAATTGATAAGAGGATATTATTTATTTATACATTATGAATGTATGAGTGAATAGATGTATGGCATGATGATGATTATGGACTTGGCCAATGTGATTGAACATATGCATTTTACAAAATTTAGTAAATAGTGCTTGCATGTCCTGCCTTTCCTTATTTCTTTTGTACTTCTTTTCTCATGTACTTCCCTCCAATTGTATCTTGGGGTTTCTACTATAGAAATTTATAATTAGATTACATAGGTTGTAAAAGAAGAATAAAAGGAGGTAAATGGAGCAAGGGAATAAGGTGTGACCAAAAGTGGAACTCCAAGACTAAATTTGTAATAGAATAGTTTTATGTTCAAATTTTAGGGTTTGTAAAATCATGCATAACCTAGGTTTGACCTTAGACTTAAAGTCCATAATCATGATATTATAAATTATTATATTAGATGTATGAGATACATGAGCATGTCATTGCATGCATGAGCCAAGACTATGCATGGTGCACAATTGCACATACGTGCCTTATATGTTTTTTTAAATGGAATAAAAGGAAGTAAATCCCTTAAAAGGAATATAAATCTAAGGCCTTCAATTTTTTAAGATAAGGGTGGAGAGCTTCATGTCATTAAGGTTGTTGGGCATACTCAAGCCTACTTAACATGGGGTATATCCAAGTTTTTTAAAATAAAATGTTTTATTTATTGGGCATACCCAAGGTAAAATATTTTATAAGCCGGTTTGGAGAATTACGTTATAAAAGTTAATAAAAGTAAAAAGAGAAGTTGATAACTCAATGACTGAGTAATCATATATTGATATGATTGACATGAAAGATTTTTACCTATTGATATTAGGATCTAGTTTGTTGGGCATACTCAAGATTGGGCTTAATGTTCATTAGATATTGACCCACTAAGGAAGGCAAAGTATAACTTTCTTTGATTAGTAGTTAAGGGCTATTAGTTTGAAATAAAATAGTAGGAGATAAAAGTTAATAAAATACCTTGTTATGCTTGTAATATACATGATGTTATTAAAGACACACTATTTTTCATTTTTCTCCAGATTTTTATATAATGTCAAGAAAAGTTTATCTTCATGGCATTATTAAACATAAACTAAATGGATCCAACTACATTGATTAGATTTGCTAAATCAAAATTATTTTGAGAGGCGAATAGATAGCCTATGTACTAGATCATGCTTATCCATGATAACCTGTAGCCAACTCTATTGATGAAGTTAGAGAAGCTTATAATAAGTTTAAGTAGGAGGCTGAGATGACTAGCAGCATTATGCTGGATCCAAAAGCATAAGGCTATGAACTCTCATGCCATGGCTACTTATCTAAGATCCCTTTTTGAAGAAAAAGAACGGACTGAGAGATATGAACTCTCAAAGGCACTTTTCAGGTGCAAAATGGTAGAAGGGTCATTTGTTTTCTTGCATGGCATCAAGATCCATGACTAATCCAAAGGTTGGAGAACCTTGGTTTTGCTTTAAGGTAAGGGCTAGCTATAAACCTTATTCTACAATCGTTGCTTGACAGTTATGCACAGTTTATGCTTGACTACAAGATGAATAAGGTAGTGACTCCCATTCTAAAGCTGATTAATTTATTAATATATGCTTAATATGCTAATAAGAAGAGTGCTAAAGTAGCACTAGTAGTGAGCATTTCTAGGCCTCCCAAAAAGAAGGGAAATACCAAGAAGAAGGGTAAGAAGTCAACCCTAAAAGTTCAAGATGGTATGGGTAAGAAAAAGATGGCAGAAAAACCTCACAAGGGTATTTGTTTACATTTCAATAAGGATGGGCATTGGAAAAGAAACTACAAGGAATACCTAGAGCTGGTAAAGAAGAACTGTGCTTTTACTTCATGTATATTTATTATTGAGGTTAACTCTAATGTTGTTTCTAATAACAAGTGTTGGGTATTAGATACTGGTTATGCATCTCATATTTGTTATGATTTGTAAGGCCTAGTCAGTAGAAGGAGACTAGGTAAGAGCGAAGCAGACATTTGGGTTACTAATAAAGCATGAGTTGCTACATTAGAAATAGGAACATATGTTTTACCTTTATCTTCTGGTTTAATATTATAACTTAATCATTGTTACTTTGTTCCTAATTTGAATAAGAACCTTGTTTCATTATCTTGTCTTATTGAACAAGGATTCAATTTTTCTATTAATAACACTGGTTGTTCAATGTTTAAGGATAGTATGTTTTACTGTTCTGTAAATGTTGAGAATGGAATATATATATTGAATAATTCAGACCTCATTTGTAATGCTCAAACTAAGAGAATCAAAGTTGATACTCTTAATCCACTCTTCATATAGCATTATCATCTTAGCCATATAAATAACACTCATATGTCTAAGTTGTACAAACTTGACAACTTGGGTTCATTTGATTATAAATCTTATGAAACATGTGAATCTTATTTGTTAGGTAAAATGACAAAATCATCTTTTAAATGAAAAGATGAAAGAGCTCAAGAAGTATTAGAATGCATACATTTAAATGTATGTGGCCTTATGTTTGTTCATGCCAAGAGTAGATATAACTATTTCATAACATTCATAGATGACTATTCGAGGTACGAATATTTATACTTAATGAAGCATAAATCTAAAGCTTTTGAAAGATTCAAAGAATTTAGAAATGAAGTAGAGAAACAATTTGGAAAAAGTATTAAAACTCTTCAATCTGATCGAGGAGTGGAATACTTAAGTCAAGAGTTTCTAGAATATCTCATAGATAATGGGATATCATCTCAATGGACACCTCCTTATACACCTCAGCATAATGGTGTAGCTAAAAGGAGGAATTAAACTTTATTAGATATGGTTTGATCTATGATGAGCCTTGTAGAGTTACTTAACTCCTTTTGGGGATATGCACTTGAGACTGCTGTTCATGTTTTGAACAGGGTCCCATCTAAGTTAGTTGAGGTTACACCATATGAATTATGGTATAACAAGAAACATATGCTTTCTTATATGAAAGTATGGGGATGTCTTATTTTTGTGAAGAGGATAATGTCAGACAAGCTTAAGACAAAGTCTAACAAATGCTATTTTGTGGGATATCTTAAGGAAACCATAGGTTATTTATTACTTCTATCTTCTTTTGGAACAAAAGGTGATTGTTTCAAAGCATGCTATTTTCTTAGAGAAAGATTTTCTTTTGAAAGTAGATAATGGGAGTAGAATTGAACTTAATGAAGTTTAGTCTCCATAAGATGAAGTAGAATAGCCAATGGATTCTACTGATGTAGAATCAGAACCTCTTGAAACACAAGTTATCAAATGATTAACTGGAATAAGAACAATACCTATGAGGTATGGATTCCTTTTTCAAGATTATAAGGAAATCTTATTATTGAGAATGATGAGCCAACTAAATATGAAGATGTTTTGAAGAGTTCATAATATGACTTATGGTTAAAAGCCATGCAGTCTAAAATGGATTCCATGTCAAAAAAATCAGATATGGACTTTGGTTGATCCACCTAAGGGGATAAAACCTATTGGGTTCAAGTGGGTTTTCAAGAAGAAGACTGATATGGATGGTAACATGGTTACCTATAAAGCTCACTTAGTGGTAAAAGGTTATCATCAAAAGCAAGGAATTGATTATGATGAAACTTTTCACCAATAGGTATGCTTACATCAATGAGAATCTTACTTACTATTACTGCCCATTATGATTATGAGATATGGCAAATGGATGTGAAGATAGTGTTCATTAATAGGAATCTACTTGAGGAGGTGTCTATGATACAGCCTGATGGTTTCACATCCAGTGATAGCAATAAGGTATGCAAACTTCAAAGATCCATTCATGGATTGAGGCAATTAAAGAATTTAGCTTCATTCAAAAGATAAATGAGCCATGTGTTTACAAGAAGTATAGTGGGAGTGCAATCATTTTCCTTGTACTATATATAGATGATATATTAATCATGGGAAATGATATTTCACTTTTGTAAAGTGTTACCGTTTGGTTATCCAAACAATTCTCCATGAAAGACCTTGGAGAAGCTACTTATATATTGGGTATAAGAATCTATAGGGATAGATTGAGGAAGCTTATTGGTCTTTTATAATCTACTTACATAGAAAAGGTACTAAAGATGTTTAGTATGGGTCTTTCCAAGAAAGGTTATATTCCCATGGTACATGGCAAGTATCCTTCTAAGGCTTGGTGTCTAAAGATATAAGAGGAGAAAGATCACATGACTAGAATCCTATATGCATCTGCAATTGGATCTATCATGTATGTATGTTATGTACTAGGCCTAATGTGGCATTTTCTTTGAGTGTTATAAGTAGGTTCCAATTAAGTTATGGAGAGGAACTGTCACGTCTTTTGACTACGTAACATGCTCCTGTAGAATGATTACAAATTTCCAATCAAGAAAATTAATAATCACCCAACAAGGGATTTCATACATTCATAAAGAAATTTTTTTTTATTTCAACATTGTAACGGTCCCCGACAGTAAACGGTCATTATAATTTACATACCATTTTTATTTAATGATATATTGATACACACATTATTACAAGATTATGATTTATCAATTTTAGATGTACCGCCATAGTACTTTTATAAGACCTTGCACGATTAAATCTTATAAGAAGTCCATAATAGTTTTATTACCACACAGAAGTTGTTGGTCCTACTGCTGCCACTAATGTTTCTCTTCCGCAGCCTTGCTTGTTTCTACGTTTATCAATTGACAAACGCTGAGTATAAAAACTCAATGGTGCTACATATAACGTGCAATTCATATAATGATCCAATTCAAAATCATTAAATTTCATGATATTATAATAGCGATACACTTTCCATGTCAACTTATTTGTACTAAACATGATCATTTCCTTTGAATATCATATCTTACAAAATCTATGTCTATCATAAATGAATGATGATAAATTTTCTATACGTAGAAATTTTAAAGATAAATGTCATGTATAATAGCATATTACTTAATGCTAATCTTTATGAATAATGTCTAATAATGAGAAGGCATTCATGTGTACATTCTCCCTCTTATCCTCATATTATCCATATGCGCATTTTCCGGGCTTTCATTATAACTTCACTGTACTTTTTTTTTTGAAGCTCATTTTTTCATTTAACTTTTCAATTTTCGTTAACTCTTTTTCATGATATCATACTCATTTAATTCCCATAGGAATTAATATCATTTTTGCCCGATGACAGTCATATAACCTTTTATGACATTTTACCACCTTATTCCACCATGTCATTCCATGTGATGAATCATGTAAAATGTCAAATGATCATGAAATGAATAATACTAAATTTATAAATTTAAGTCACTAAACTTTTGCCTCTTTGATCAATTAATGACCAAGGATTTTCTATATATTAGCGCAATCCTGATCTGTCTTTATCCTCATTTTTATCGTTGGATGGTGCATGAATATTTTCCTCTGATTGACCTATTTTAAAAAAAAATACATAATAATTTTTTTATTAGAAAATAAATCGATCATTAGTCATCCTAATATATATATTGTTTTAATTTTTAACTTACTATTCATAATAACGATACTTTACTAATTTTAGAGGTTGGCAAAATGTATACTCTTAAGAATAAACTTTAATAATTTAATAGAAATGATTGACCTATTTTTAAAAAAAATACATAATAATTTTTTTATTAGAAAATAAATCGATCATTAGTCATCCTAATATATATATTATTTTAATTTTTAACTTACTATTCATAATAACGATACTTTACTAATTTTAGAGGTTGGCAAAATGTACACTCTTAAGAATAAACTTTAATAATTTAATAGAAATCTTAAAATTTATTTAATTTTCATCGTTTTAAAAATTATATTTTATTTACTAAGAAATATTTCTCAATAATTATAACATTAAAAATTAACTATTAAAGTTGTTATCAAAATGAAATCATAATCAATATTATATTGATATTTGTTTTTAAAACAAAATAATTGTATGAAAACACTCTTTCCCTTTTATTATTTTATTTAAATAATAATAGCTTATTAAAACTTAAAATCCATTAAAATAACTTAATTTGCTTAAATAACCAATAAATATATCAATTAAAATCTGACTTACTTATATATATATATATATATATCTATACATAAATGTAAATTTCACTTACTAATTGAATCCATTTAATATATTATATATTATTGCCCATTTATTATAATCAAAAACCAGCTAAATAGAATTTGTAATATACCTGGTACTTCATCATTTTGTTTAAAATTCTTTCTAATATCTAAATAATCTCATATCCTTCTCTTATTTCCCAATATCATATGTAAAATTAAAACAAAATTTGTTTCATAATATATCTTTGTATCTAACTATATATATATAAATAAATAAATA
>CANYBF010812288.1:0-31459 GCA_948192965.1 Dalechampia spathulata
CAACATATTAGGAACCCAAGAGGTCACACACTTACAAATGAGGAATCAAGCTTAAAAGGGCATTTTCGTACTTTTAGGAAAAGTCAAAAATCACTTATGGAAATTAATCTAATACTTTATGGACTTAACATTTAATGTTTATAAGTCCATAAGGTTTAAGTTAGGCTTTTGGGTTGGGCTATGATATGGCAAGTGACAGTCACAGGCCATATTAGTCACAGACCGGCCCAAGCCTGACTTAAGCTGAAAAGGTTTCAGCTTAACCTAATTTTGGAGTATAAATATGTTATTATAACCAAAATTAGGTAAAGCCAAACCACTCATCTTCCATTGGCTGAAAATACACTCTTCTGCAGAAGGAGAATTCGGCCTTCACAAGAGCAATTGTGAGGAAGATAAAAATTCCATAAGATTTTTCTTCTTTTTCTTTGCTAGTTCACAGGAAAGGAGATAGAAGCAATTGGTTGCTTGCTTGGACTTCCTTATTTTGTGGGATACTGTTGGAGGCTGCCTATCTTGGTGGTTTTTGGTTTGCTACAACCATAAACGTTTTAGAGATAAAGAACAAAGGACATCTATACATAAAGTAAGGGTTACTATCCAATATGCTACATCTTATCTCTAAATTAGTTTCTCTGTGTTTTGATGCAAATATATTCTTTTGGTTTGTTGTTTTAAAATGAAAATTTTAAATTTCTTCCGCTGCTTAATCACTAAACAAACCAACAGTTTTCACTTTAGGAACTTGTCTAAGGTCTTGAAATGAAGACCCATGGTAACAAATGTATGATAATTATGTTTATTAATGCTGGTTTGTGCTAGTTTGTGCTTTTCACTTCATGACCTTGTCTGAGGTCTTGAAATGAAGACCCATGGTAACAAATGTATGATGATTATGTATGTTTATACTGGTTTGTGCTAGTCATTTTAGTTTGTGCTAATTATGTTGGTTTGTGCTTGTTATGATGGTTTGTCTGTGCTATATTATGTTAACTCATTTTAAATGAATCAACAGGTAAGCCAAAATGCTTACCTTCATGATTAATATATGATTATGATTAATTTAAGTCCTTTATCTTAAAAGGATAATGTTTATGAGATTCTGTTTAGAAGTAAAATATATGATTATATATGTTACATAAATCATGATTCATGTAGCATGTCATTTTCATGATTACATATGACATAGCATGCATGTTGGAGCAATAAGGAGGAAAAAGAAAATAAGTAATATGATTATGTTATGCATACCAGAAACACAGGGTACGAGTACTGAGCCACATGTATGTTGGAGCAATAATAAAGGAGGAAAAGGAAAATAAGTGATATGATTATGTTATGCATACCAGAAACACAGTGTACGAGTACTGAGCCAGATGTATGTTGGAGCAATAATAAAGGAGGAAAATGAGCAAATTATGAGGATAATGAAGCAAAACTCAATAGAAATAGAGGGTGACGATAATGCGTTCTCGGATAAAAGTAAACAGGAACACCATGATATGAAAATACCAAAAATGGTATATGGCCAAGCCAATACTTTGTGTGCACATATATATATGAGAATGTAGGGCATTCATGATTATGATTATGATACAAGAATGGAGGGAAATGCATACATCATGCATTCAAAGAAAGAAAAAGGCATGTTCCATCACATTCATGTACATAAGCATTGATGGAATGATTATGCAAGGACCATATATGAAATAATGAAAGTTGCTATATGAATGATAAAAATGACATGAATATCATGTGAAATACCTTGCTTATGACTTTATGATTGGATTATGTTGATACTGATAACTGAATGAGTTTTGCTTGCAAACAAGATGTTAGATGGAGTTTATCTAAATGAGTTATGCTTCTCAGTGAATAATTATATTTAATGATATACTCTATGTTGTGATATGAATATTCCATGTTAATTGTTTTACTAGCACCACTGAGTTTTATGCTTAGCATTTATTAATTAGTGAACGTAAGCACTAGCGACACGAGAGATCAAGGGAACTAAGGAAGGTAGCAGGAGACCTGAGATAGTTTGATAGTAGAGGTCTTGGAGTACCAGACAAGCTCTTATTCTATGAATCATGCAACCTTTAACTCTATTTTTGTACATTGGCAGTAAAATTTTAGTGACATTTCATGTTTCATCTACATATATCTATGACATGTTTTCTATTGGTATCAGAATATATGACATGTTTTAATGGTATCAGAAATTATGAAATTGAGATAATTGCATACTTGATTATAATGTTATTATAAATTTTATCTGTTGCTATGATATGCATGCATGTTGTGATTCATTCAAATCCAAGAGTTGGATCCCAAGCTTGGGCAACACTTTGAGAGGATAGACGTTGATGTCGGAACCATCATCCACCATGACATAGAGAGTGGAGAAGTTCATGATATACACCCTAATAAAGAGTGCCTTGTTGTGATGAATACCTTTGGCCAGTAGATCTGTATCAGAAAAAGTAATCATGTTGGATGGAGATTCCCGATTCATTAACTGGCTCTTCATACTGAAGGCTGAAGTAGATGGAAAAATTCTCATGCTAACAAGTACTTTGACAATAGCTTATCAATGTTATTGGGAGGATAACACCAAGTCCCAGATGCTAATATTAGCCTGTGTCTTCTTTAACTGCTTGACAATAATGTTATCAGGCTAAGCAGTCTTATTAGTTGATTATAGAATTGGAATATTGCTTGGCTCACCTCATCCTTGGTAGTTCTAGTCTTGATTGGCTTTTTCGAGGCTTTCAATTTCTTCCTAAGATAGGGAAGAGTGAACACCTTACCAATAAGAGTCATGTTGCGGACTCAAAAGGATATCTTATTAGCATCTAACCCTTTTTGTTGCTTGGATGGTTTAGGCCCTGACTTAGCTACCTTGGAAGTCTCAGCTGACTTGCCTTTCTTGGAAGCCTAATTCTCTAATGATTCAGATTTAGAGGAATCCTAGGTAACTGCAGACTTATCCTCTAAACTATCAAACCATATATCAATGGCACCAATGTCAAACCCACCATCAAGTCAAAAGCTAATAATAGGTAACTGAGCAATCTCCTTACTACCAAAGGGAGAAAAGGAGTTAAGAACCAAGGTTTCTGGTAACCCTAATTGGAGCATATAGGTATGATTGGCTTTATGGTAGTTAGGTAATGAGTTTATTTTGGTTGATGATTTGGATTTCTTAAGATCTTCAAGTTCATCATATTCAATGAGGTTTTAAATGACCCTCTTGAGAGAGCGGTAGTCATCAGTGTTATAGTCATGATACTGGTGGTAATAGCAATAGGTTTTGGTATCCACTAAAGCAGAGGTGGTGTTTGGAAGTTTGGCTTGAGTGGCTTAATGAGTTTAGCTTTGAGGAGGCACTCAAAAACCTTGGAAAGTGGTATTCCAAGATTCAAGAACCTTCGGGATGGGGTATGGGGTTTGGTGTTTGCAAAGTGTTGATATAGTGGAGTTTCTGTTGTGCTTAAGTATATATGATGGTTTTAAGCTTAAGAAAGGAAGGCTCCTTTTTCTTCCCCTCAGTCTGCTCTATCCATTAGCCAACAGAGTAGATGTCGTCAAAGGTATGGAATGTCTGATACTTCAGCTTATCTTGGTAGAGTGGCAATGACCCCATAATAAGCTTGTTAATCATATCCGACTCAGATGGCTTCTGTCTGACCAGTGCAGCTTTATCCATCCATCAACTAAAGTAGTCCATGAAAGATTAGTAGTTTTCTGTTTAACCATTTCAAGATCCATTAAAGTGATATCAAATCTGGCCTTGAACCCATATTATTTACAGAAAGCAATACAACCACTTGGTCATGGTTGCCTTATTGAAACTATGATACTAGGCCAGCGTTGGTCCTTCTAGTGAAATTCATCATGGTGTAAGTCTTGAGATGATTTTTTGGATCCCTAAACCCGCTGTACTTGGGAACATCTAGAAGCTTGAACTTTGTAGGCAGCCCCTTAATAGCTTGGATAGAGAATTTATCAAAGTCAAGAACAAACCCTATTCTTTTGGTCTTCATGATAGAATATAGTTATTCTATCTTCAGCTCTAAAACAGAGGTCTCAAACTTGTGAACATCATGCATATGGAGCGAGACATCATCATCAATCTCGATATCATATAGGTTGATGCCCTCCCCCTTATCTTTCATAGGAGCTGGTAGGGTAATGAAATCTCTAGGACTAAGAGCCTCCCAAATCTATTGTTCCAAGAGTGCCTTGAAGTCATTGTTTAGGAACTGAATCATCAACTAATCAATGAGCATCTGAACTGCAGTAAGTGAAGCTTCATCCAATACTATAAAAGGAGCATATCATGTCAATGCAATATTCCTAGTTGGCTACGAGTCTGACATGGTCTGTACATGATAAAGAGAGTCAGCATGGATGCATGAGTATGCATATGAGATTGTGTGAGGTGCACATGATGCAACACATAGGATGTATGCATGACCTATGCTAGGAAACATCTGATGTTATGGCTGTAAAATAAAGCTAATTAATATGTGTATGCGTTGGATGCATGTGATACATCATATAGAATGTATGCATGACCTATGCTATGAAATATCAAGTATATGATTGCAGAAAGAAATTTGTTAGAGAATATTACATGAGTGTGCATGTGCATGTATGTATGCTAGATAGAAAACACGAAAAATGGTTAGTGAACACGTAGCATATAATAGTTCTCCCTGCCACCCTTATACCTTCATGAGAATTAGTCAGTTCAATATCTTCTAGGTGGGATACTAGCCTTGAGTTACATTGGGAACTCGAGGCATGATTCTCTCAATAAAGCAAGCAAAAGGGGTGATCGATGCCCAATCATATAAGGGATTATGATGAAAATCCGATAGCATTTCAACCTAGCCATATTGCTATGATAAGAGAATATCAATGGAATAAGCATGAGGTTATGCAACCATACAGAATCATGAAAGGACTCCAACCCTTAGTAGAGCAATACGGGCATGATCATATTATTATGATAAGAGTATGCCCGTGGAATAGGCATGAGATTGTGCAACCATACGGAGTCATGAAAAGATCCTGATTCTTAATAGAGCAATATGAGCATGATCATATTGTTATGATAAGAGTATGCTTATGGAATAGGCATGAGGTATGCAACCATATAGAATCATGAGAGGATTCTAACTCTTAGCAGAGCAATATAGACATGATCATATTGTTATGATAAAAATATGTCTGTGGAATAGACATAAGGTTTGCAACCATACAGAATCATGACAGGATTCTGACTCTTAGCAAAGCAATACAAACATGATCATATTGTTATGATAAGAGTATGTATGTGGAATAGATATGAGGTGTGCAACCATACAAAATTATAAAAGGATTTTGACTCTTAGCAGAGCAATACAAGGGTAGAAAATAGGTTGGGTTTAGGCAAATCCATTGATATGATAGGATATCGATCCATGTAGCATGCAATGAAGGGTCCTAATTTGGATTGTTGCTAGGTTAACTACATGGGCTTTAGTCCAATAAGAACAGGCTAAGGTCTCCCATCACAGCATCCATAACCTATCCAACTGAATGGGATCATTAATATAGGACTTATACCTAGCATTTATCCATCAAGAATCATTGACGGTCGTTAGTATGAGGTAGTGAGTGGTGAAGGTAGATACCCTTTCCAAAGAGTCGAATGGAGTCTAAGGTACTCACTCATCCATAATCACCGGCTTGACATGGGACAAGGGTGGTGTGTGCAAACTCAATACTGTGTTGTGATGCATACAATTAGTCTAACTATGATGGGAAAATTGATATGGAAACTCTTAGATGCCACCACTCTTTTGCCATGCATCCCTAATGAAGTCACCACTATGAGTGGAATGGTTTCTGTCGCTGCCCAGAGCGAGGCTTGCAAGGCTCATGGACCAAGGATGCACTTTGAATGAAAGCATGAACTTCACAAGAGGCTACCTTGAGGAATGATACGGACTCAAAAGAGTCACAAAGGAGTTGCCACCGGATGGTTTTAGATTGGTTTAATTGACCAATAGCATGAGCGCTAAGTTAAACCCTTCAAAGATGGGTTTGGGTGGTGAAGATCTATTTCTATGAGTTTCCAAAATTGATTTTACCATTATAGTTAGAGTTAATTATCTTAAGCAGGCAAGAAAGCAAGCATATAAGTAAGCACATATCGTGACATGTTACTTTGATGAGTAAAACATCATGTAGCAAGTAGAATGACATATAATGCTATATGGCATTTGGATGGCATGACATATGTATGGTATGTGAAGTGATGACATAATAAAATGACATGGCATATGCATGATATGGCATAGTGATGATATAGTAAAATGACAAGGCATATGCATGTCATGGCACAATGACATGGCATATGCATGACATGGCATAGTGATGTATGTGAGATAGTATTCAATATGGCATATGACATGGTAGATGACATGGCATGTGACATGGTAAGCGATGTGGCATGTGATATGGCAGGCGGTGTGGCATATGACATGGCATAGCAAAATGACATGTCACATGACATGGCATAATAACGTACAGCATGGCATGGTAGTATGGTATAGCAAAGGTAATATAGCATGACATAATAGCATATGACATGGTATATGTTATGATATGGCATATGCATAATTGTGTATGTGTGGCATGTGACATGTCATATGGCATGGTAGTATGGCATATATATTTTAGCAAATATAATAAAACCATCCATGAAATAAAATCCTTAAGAAAAGGTCAATGAAAGAGGATCAAGGAAATATGTGATACACGTGGGATTTAATGCTAAATCCTAAAAAATAGGAAATAATGCTATTCTATTGCATAAGATCTTCATGTATACATAAATCCAAGATGTTAAGTAATGTCTCCGCCTCCTTAGGAAAATTTCCACCTCAGGTAGCACGAGCCAAAAATACACGAGTGAAAAATGCAATATAAACAAATAAACTTGTTAGTAGCAAATGAAATTCAGGACTTGATCGACTAATTCTATGCCACATAAAAGCATAAATAAAGAGTCGAAGTTTGATTAATTATATGATAATAATCATGTGAATTAACACGAGCTGGGTCATGAAAATTAAATAAATATGAATAACTTTAGGCAAAATTATTATTGATCGATCATGACATACCGAATTGGGAGTCACTAACATCATACAAATAGTAATTAGAGATAGCACTCAACTAATCAAAGTCAATCCTATTGAATATCACAATTTCACGAGTCAAATAGGAATTTAACCTAGAAAAATTAATTTTGAGGCCAAAATTAATTAGATGTGATTAATTTATGAAGAAATCAATTCACTTAAGCTACTATGAAGCATCAAATGTTACTGAGAACATCAAATCGGGATCGAAATTAAGTGAAAAATGTAATTTTCTGGCAAAATTACAGGCTATATGCGCAACATGTAGTGCAATATGCATAACATATAGCCTACATGTTGTGTACATAGTGTTATGTGTTGTGCATGTAGTAGAGAACTATGTGTGCAACATATAGACTATGTGTTGTACATATAGCACTATATATGGCGTATATAGTGTGCAGGACAGAAGGAAAATCAAGTTTTTTTGGTAAAAACTCGAGATCCAGGTAAAATCTAAGTAGATCTAAGGTAAAAAGAGGTAGTTTTGATTACCAATAGACATTAGCAACCATCAAACAAACAAGATTGATGCCAATCATCAAGAAAACAACCTAAAAACCATAGATCCATAGCAAAAACATAAGAAAATGGAGAGAAAATAGGCATTTAACTCACCATAGTAGGTTTTTCTTGTAGATCTTAATTCCAAATGGGTTTAGGGACCTAAATAGTGTTAGTTAGTCTTTAAAATCCTAAACCAATTGATTAATTAAGTGTTTAATTAATGTAAGAATTTATTTGATAGAGTTTGGAGATGTTTTGCTATTTTTTGGACCATTTTTCAGAAGATGGAGACTTATATTTGTAATAGGAAGCCTTAGGGTTTGAGAAATCACATTAGCAATGTGGGATTTTGGAAATTTTTAAGTTATGTGCGTAACATGTTCAGCTATATGCATAGCATATAGCTTACATGTTGCGTACATAGTGCTATGTGCGCAGCATGTTCTATTTTCACCCTATATACGCCACCTTATATGAGCAAAATGTAATAATGTGTCGTATGTCCAATAAGCATCATTTAATGTCCTAAGACATTGTATGATATGGTGCACATTAGATTTGGCCCAAAAAAGGCCACCTACCAAACGTCCTTTTTCCCTATATGTTACATGTATAGTGCTACATGCGCAGCATATAACATTTATGACCCTATGCGTTTCACCCTCCACAAGCAAAATGTAACATGTATCGCATGTCTAATAAGCATCATTTGGTATTTTAAGACATTGTGCTATATGGAGCACATTAAATTTGGCCTGGGAAGTGGACCCTACTAAACATCTTTTTTCACTATATACTGAGTGTATAGTGTTACATGCGCCTCATATAGCATTTTGCATGCTATGTGTTCTGCCTTCCTTGAGTGAAATGTAACATGCACCATATGTCCAAAACACTGAGAGAAGGTTCAAAATCATGTGTGCAAATTGGAGTTGATATCAGGGACTTGTACCGAGCTGAATTGACAAAAACTTGAAATTGTAGCACGTGGATGAAAATTCAGGGTCAACAATGCTACACATATAGCCTTTTTTAGGGCTATATCTTGCTCATGCAGCACTATATGCTATGCATATCCTTTAAATTTTTCCAAAATCCTACATTGTTTGCTTACTTTTGGTAACCTACGACCCTTATCTATAAATATGAGTCATATGTTTATGGAAAAAAGGTTCAAAAATTAAAGAATTGCACCTAAACTCTACTAATTTCATTTCTCACTTAATTAAGCACTTAATTAAGTTATTAATTTAGATTGTAGATTAATTAATCCTACTTTAAATCCCTAATCATGTTTTGGAGTCAAGTTTTAGAAGTGAATCCATTGATGAGTATGGAATGTCTATTCTTCTTCATGCTATATGCGATGCATATAGTTACCAATTTTTCCTAATTTTCATTATTTTCATTTGTTTTCACTCATTTTTAGTGGTTTTTCAATTCCTATCAAAGTTTTCAATAGCATTAATGGTTTCACAGAAATCTTAATAATCTGAATTCATCATACATTAATCCAACATGATTAATTTTGGATTCAAAATTAATTTTCAAGTTAAATGCTTATTAAATTTGTTAATTATTGTAATTGATGTTGTTGGATTGAATTGGATGTGTTTTCTATCTTTAATTGACACTTGAATGATGTTAGAGTCCTCCAATTTCATTATGTCATGATCAATTTGTGTTGATTTTGCTATTAAATTGATTAATTCTCTTATTTTCTCAATTAAATGCCATTTTAATTATGTTTTAATGTTGTCACTTAACATGACTTGCTTAATTGGATGTGGATTTATTTCTAAGTGATGCCATATGTGATCTTAGAATCTTTAAATTATGCTTTCAATTGATTTTTCCCAAAATTTATTATTTTTAATGATTTTCATAACTCGACTCATGTTTTCATGAGTGTTGCCATTACATTTATTAAACTTTGATCCTGTATTCATGCTTTCACATGGTATTAAATTAGTCATTCGTATCATACATCTTACTTATCGCATAACCATTTATCTACTTTTTGCATTTTCATTCATCCATTTTGGGTCATATAGCCCGAGGTCATTTTTCCTAAGTGAAGGAGATGTTGCTTAACATCTTGAACTTTTGTATTGTTAAAGATCCTTTGTAATAGAATAATCCTCTATTTTAATAGTTTCTTTGGTATGTATGATTTAGCCTTATTTCACTGTGTAACCCTTATCTCTCTTAATCCCTTTCTCCGAGCCATTATTAATTTTCATTCATGTTGCTATGCTTTATTATGCTATTATGCTTGGTTTACAATTGCTATATGATGTATACCATGCCATGTCAGGTATATGCCATGTCATCTTTCACATGTCATGCATATGTCATGTTGTTTCATATGTCATGTGTCTACAATATCATCTTTCATATGCCATGCATATGTCATGTTATGTTTCACATATTATGCTTATGTCATATCATCTTACATGTCATGCTTATGTCATATCATTTCACATGTCATGCCTATGTCATATCATTTCACATGTCATATGCCATGTCATGTCTATGCCATATCATTTCTCATATGCCATGATTGTCATATCATATTTGTCATGCTATACTTGCTATGATTGCTACCATGATACATCATGTTGTGTTCTTATTTCATGCTTATGAATGCTCGCCTGCCTAAGGTAATTAACTTGACTAAAATGGTAAAATCAAACTTGAAACTCTGGGGGAATAGATTTTCACCACCCAAACCTATCTGTAAAGGGTTTGACTTAGCACTCATGTTATAGGTCAGTTGAACCAAATTCAAAACCATCTGATGGTGACTCCATCTTGTAACTCTTTTGATTTTGTCTCATTCTTTGAGGTAGCCCTTTGAGAAGACTACACTTTAGCTCTAAGTGGGCCACCAATCCATGCATTGCAAGCCTCGCTTTAAGTCACGGAGAAAGCCTCACCCACACTAATTAAGAATTTAATTAAGTGTTTAATTAAGTAATAAATGATTTTGGTAAAGTTTGGCCTTAATTTGTAAATTTTTGACCCCTTTCCTATAAATACATAAAGCATGTTTATAGGTGTGGTTATGTGTTCCTAAAAATGAGCTAGCAATGTGGGATTATGTGAATTTTACAAGTGATATGCATAGCATATAGTGCAGAAAAATGCTATATGCATAGTATGTAGCAGTATATGTGTAACACATCAAAATTTGCACCCTATGTATGCCTCAGAATTAGAGCACCCAAGGATATGTGCCCTATGCTCTTTAGTTCTCATTTATACTAAAAAGCCATGGTGACATATGGAGCATATTAGATTTTGTAACGGATAAGGCCATGCACTATGTGCATCTCAACCAAATATGTATAGCATGTAGCACTATATGCTCCACACATTAAAAAACACATGTTATGTGCTCTGCCTTCCACACATTAAAAAACACATGTTATGTGCTGTACCAAACCAAATCAAAGAAAACCTGAAATTGCAACACACGGGGTGAAAAGTCAGGGTTGATAGCTATGTACTTGTGTTTTTCTTGATATAGCTTGACATAGGTTCCCATTATTGAAACCAAGTTGCACACATATATTTCATAGCCTTATAAGTCATTAAACATACAATGTATCTAGTTTATGGCTCGTGTAAGCCAAAGCATGAAGTAAGTTTTCAACTTCATATGTAGCATCTAAAATTGGATTTTTCTCACATTACTAAGTCATTTTGGCTTATTACCTCTTAGGTCTTATAAATAGCCTTTAGGTATTGACTGGAAAGGGACTTTTGAATTGATTTTAAGGTAAAACTCTGCCAAAATTAAGACTCAACTAATCATACTTAATTAATCTCTTTATTAGGTAATTAAGGACTAATTAATCACTCTCAAACCTTAATCGTGTGTGGAAATCAAGGATTAAAGTTTCATTAAGCATTGGTAGGCTTCTTTTTCTTGCTCTTTTCATGTGATTCTCTCTTTGGGATGGATTTAGAATTGTGATTTTGCTTATTTTTGAATGCTGCAATAGCATTTGAGACTTTCTAATAGTCTAAATGATATATGATAGTCAAATAGTCAGCTTACATTTATAATTTTAGCTAGAAAACATGATTCTCTTTTCTGATGAGCACTTCATATGATACATTTAATGCTTTATATGTCACATATAGTCACATTTTATACTGTGTCATATGAACATCTATATGTGATGCATATAACATTCTGGGTTAACTGAAATTCAAACTTTCAATCATTTTTTGCTTTGTATTTTGATTCATTTGAAGTTTCATATAGTATTTATGATCTTATAGTTATCGTAATGATCTAGATTCATCATAAATCATTCCAATTTCATTGATTTTAGCTTGAAAATTAATAATTAAATTTAATACTATTTTTTGTTTGATTTAGTTATAATTGATATGATTGAGATTAAATTGGATGTTAACTACAACTCTAATTGATATTTAATGATGTTAAAGTCTTCTAATTTTGATTTTCCTCATCAATTTGATTATTTTTACTATTAAATTGATATATTATTGCTTAATTTTATAATTAAATGCCATTTTAATTACAATTTTGAGTTTAATAATATGATCAGTTTAATTGAGTGTTGATTTATTTTTAAGTGATGTCACATGTGATCTTAGAATCATTCAATTATGTCCTTAATTGATTTTACATAAAATTGATTATTTTAACATTTTTCATGATTCAACTTGTATGTATTGCATCTTTTACAAATTCTGTTAACATATTCATTGGATTTTGACCCTTGATTCATCCTTTTATATAGCATTGGATTGGTCAATCATGTACCATATCTCTTTGTAGTCTAATATCATTTGCTTGTTTATATTTTTCATTTGTTCATTTTTAGTTTGTGTTGGCCAATGTCATGTTTCCTTGAGTGGAGGAGTTGTTGCTTAACAACTCATATTTTGCATCTACGAAGACCCTTTTGTAACATAATAGGCCTCTATTTCCCTTTTTTAACATCTATGATTTACCTTTTTCATCATGTAGCCCCTATCTCTCTCTCAATCCATTTCTTTAAGCCATTATTTTATTTCATGTTACTATGCTTGCTTTTATCTACCTGCTAAGATGTATGTCATGCCTATGCCATGTCATCTTTCATATGTCATGCCTATGTCATGTTATTTCTCACATGTTATGCCTATGCCATATCATTTTACCATGCTATGCTCTATCACGTTATGATCACTATCATGCTTATTGTGTGCTTTATTCATGCCTATGAATACTTACTTGCTTACCGAGGATAATTAACTTCAAAATGGTAAAATTAAATTTAAAACTCTAAGAAAATAGATCTTCACACCCAAACCCATATCTGAAGGGTTTGACTAAGGATTCATGTTATAGGTTGGTCGAACCAAATATGAAACCATCAAATAGTGACTCTATCTTGCAACCTGTGTTGGGTCCATTTCATTCCTTGAGGTAGCCCCTCGAGAAGATCACACTTTTACTCTAAGCAGGCCCTTGGTGCCATCTGTCATAAGCTTCACTTTGGGTTGTAGCAAAAGCCCTGCCCATAAAAAGGTGCCTTACCTTAACTCTTATCCTATAAGATGCTCTCCAACTTAGATTTTCAAGGCAACTGATTATATTCAACCCTTAATCCCTTATAACATTTAGATCAATAGTAAAAGATTCAATATTGATATCTCTCTCTTGTATTGAAGGATGTAATCTCTTTTCAACCATCAATACTTTATAGGTCATTTCTTCCAATAACTATCATCATAATGTAACTTGTATGAGTTCATTTGCTTCTTAATTTAACTCTCTTAGAACATGTTAATTTAGAATGGGAGTTTAGCAGTTGAATAAAAAAATTTTCATATTTATTTCATAAAAAGATTAGATTTATACAATCATTCATTTATAATTCCAATCATAAAAGATCATGATATAGAGATCTAGAAGACTTACTTTAGTATAGATCTACTTCATTTTTTATTTATAAAAGAGTTATAGTAAACTGTTTTCAATCTCTAAATAAGGAGATCTCTAAACTACATGCACCATGATAAAGTTATAGTAAGTAAAAAATTTTCAAAACTCTAATCTATAGACTAAAGAGATTAAAGAAGAGAAAGAAGAAGATGTTGTAGTAATTTTTCACTTCCAAAGTGAAAATCGAATTATTTTTCTTTTCTTCAAAGGAGTGGCTATTGTTTTCTATGTAAGAAGAGGAGTATGATAATTTTTCTTAAACCCAATCTCATAATATGACATATATATATATATATGAACACATAAGGTTAAAGAGGTGTAAGATAACTTAAGTTGTGCATATGCATTAGACTTCATAAGTCCATCCTACACTCCTTTTTTAAAAAAACAAATTCAACCTAAAACATATTTAATTTATGGTATTTTAAATCACCAAAAATAAAATTTAATACTATAAATAATATCAAATATTATTTAATAATATTTCATAACATCATCTTTCCCTTTTTAAACCAAAACTTTCTTTATTTATGTGTGACCTCTTGGGCTTTAACATGTTCATAACCCACCATAAATACCATTAAATCTTACTTAATAATAATATAATATGTAAGTTATGAGTGGTGTCTAATTACACCTCATAACTACCCAAATTTTAAGAAGTCAATAGTTTGACTATAACTTCTTTCACCTTTTAATATCTTGTTTATGTTTGAGTATGGATTAATGTTAACTCGGTGCATGATCAAGCAATGTTAGATCATGCCCTAAACTTGAATCTCCATGCACCATAATATTTATTATCAAAATGATCCCTATAAATCTTATTCACTAATTGACTAACTACTTTGCCAACAATTCTTAAATCAAAGATTATTACATAGAGTGTAAGCTAAAACCCCTACGTAAGATCTATAGTGGTGAATCCTTTGTTGATATATAACTACCTTCAATTACTTCACATTATACCTAACCTCTAAGTTACAATCACCCCTATAAGAAGTATTATGATCATGTGTTAAAATATAACATTTTACAGCTAAGATAACCTCGATATTTCAAGTCCAGGAATACTTGCACTACTAGTATGTGTAAGATAAATTCTCATCGACATAGATCAATTATCCATATGAAATCTCACTAGTAAGATCAAATCTAATGAATCATTACTATATTATTCATCCATATGTTAACTTTAAACATCTCATGTTATAGTGAATAAGAATGCTCTTCTTAAAGAAAGTATAACATGTGTTGATCTACTTACAATAATAATATCTAGTCTTATTAATACTATGATTAGGGATAATTTAGATATTAAACATTTTCATAAAAAAAAAGAATCTCATTTCATAAACACTATTTATGAATTCCTTTTATATTGTTCCAATTTCATGGAATTAATTATTTGGTTTAATGCTTCAAGCAAAATATATATAATGAAATACAGTATTAAAAAATAAATAATGTCTTTTTATTAAAACAAATAAATGCTACATTATTTACATGATACTTTAGAACATGTACTAACACATGTAACAAGTCAACCTCATCAAAACTATCCAGTATTTAGATAACTACTATATAGTGAGGAGGTATTGAAATAATGTTGCATTTATATTCTCTAGTTAATTATCATAACACCAATTATGAATCTTGTAACATCCACATGGTTAAACATACTCCCGTAGAGTGATTAATAAATCTTGTATTATTTAGAATTTATCAATCATCCTATAAAGGATACATCAAATTTTTTTTAACAAAATACAACTTAGGTACCACTTATAAAGTTTATGTACTATTTACATGCACATGATTAAATAACTGATGGATTTAAATTACTGCCTTTAAACTGTATACATGTATATGATAATTTCATTTATAATAAAGCACCTACTGGAGTATGTCAAGTCCTGAGCCTTTAAATAGTAAAATATCACTTATTGATGATTGACTAGTCTCTTCTTACTCTTATGATGCTATCCTATGTTTATCAAATGATCAACATTGAGTATAAAACTCTATGATGCTCTAAAATGCATAATTAATACAAGTAATCGTCATAAGTAATATATAATCATATAATTTAAATAATTTTTTATTAATGAATTTATTGAATTAAAGCATTTCATCCATATATGACATTTTTCACCCACAGTTGAAAACATTTAATAACTATTAAGCATTTCACCTAAATCCAAACATCACATATGCATACCTAATGCTTATATCATAAACTCATCTATTGCACTGGTATATTAGCACAAGAAAATATCAAATAGTTATATGACCAACATAGCAATATCAATTTTTTTAGCAAGGCACATGATTAAATCAATATCATATCACATCTCAATTATATTAATTCTATCACACCTAAACTTGATGTAACACGCTCTTATAGAATAACTAATAGTCTCCTAAGCGAGGAAATCATTAATTATCCTACAAGGAATCTGTACAAAATTTTTTCTTTTTTTTAATTCATTTAAGTGTATTAAATAATGTGTACCTGTAATCCAGCAATATCTATAAACATTACATCATATATCTGTCATTCATAACCATGCTATCATCCATTATGTGAAATATGTGTATTTAGTTTTACAGATTTTAATGATATTGATATTACACATAACAAAACTCATAACATAAGTATTATTATCGTAAAGGTTAATACAACAAGCTGCATATACAACAGACATCATGGAGTATGTTACATTTGTCCAAAATTCCTCCAACAATGAGATTCTTCAAAATTGCAACCTCTCCTGACTATTGATCAGTCAATCTAAACTCTCACCCAAAGGTCTTGGTCCTACATCCATCAAATAACAAATAATTAGTATAAAACTCAATGGTATTATGAAATGAGTAAATAATATGATCACATATTATAGGTAACATAATAATATTAAATCATGATGAACAGTCATTAAGCAATACAACCATATCATACTAGGTCACTTTGCATCATTCTATATTTATTATAGGCAATGCATATAGCATATTATGTATAAATAATCATAAATACCATAAGGAATCCACTGTAGCTTTTTCTATATCAAATACTATATTTAAACATCATTGCTTTGTATACTTTTCTATATAAGCATAACTGTAACGCATTCATTGTTTCATCAATTGTATTTGCATGATATATGAATGATAATGTATGTCTATAAGAATGAAATCATGCTTTGCATTCTTCCTTTGATTTTCCTATAACACTTTGTATCATTTTTGTATGATTGTGTACAATTTGTACTAGGTTCATTTCTCTGTGCACTAATACTATATAATACTCTGGTTCCCATAGAAACATAATATTTATTTATGGTTTTATGATAGGAACATATATATTATATGATTCCCTTGAGGGAATCGATAACAACTTTATGACCCAATACACTATCATTGAACATTGCTATGTATATCACTTTCTTTTCCCACCTTATATCTTTTGTATGATATGTCATGAATATGCCTTTATGTATGAATGATTCATGATATGATGCATAATTGATATGTTAATGATCATATGATACCATTCATAGTATAAACTCATTAAATTGTTTCATAAGCATATACGTGAGAAGTCATCATTTTAAGACTTTATGTGAAGTCATAAGGTAAATAACACAAACCAACTACCATTTTGCCCTTATCGATAGCTTATGGAGAAGTATGAGTCTTGTCAGCTAAATTGAACCTGTAGCATTTCCAGTTCATATTCACTTAGTAAATTCATTCATGTATTATACTTAACTTATCACCTTAAAGAATCCATATCCATTCATATGGTCATTTTCCTTTCATGTTTCATTCTCCATTTCACTTAATTTGCATATACCACTAAGTACTCTCAATGACCACCTTATGGATCATGAATGACACTCAATTTTAGTCCATCATCTCATGCATATCTCAAGGTATTAAACCATACAAATAAAGTACTAAAACTTAGACATTTAAGGCATACAACACAAACTTGTCGAAACTAAGAAAGTGCAAGTACCATTTTTGCGCGTATTAGAACTAAATGAATTTTTAAGCAATCTTCTTAGCTTTTAACATAAACATTCCACATACCATCAGAAATTATACTTATCAAGGTTTCATTCAAGCTAAAGCATGCAATTTATTTCATCCATTTAGGCCTCCAAATTCAAAAAGATCTCATATTATGATGACATTGCCAAAATTGCACTGTTTGCATATTTAAGCCACACTTGCATGAAACTTGCAAGAAACATGCATAAACTTACACAAATTTACCTCTTTACCTCATATGGAATAGGAAATATGTATATCTTAACTCTCACTTGGTAATTTGTATGCAAACAACCCATACAAAGTGACTTACATCACATATGACACTAAAATGCACATTCTCAACATACCACTAACTTGTACCATTCTTTCCTCTATTATAACTTAGTCATATGGTCACTTTTAATGCATAAAAATGTTGTCCTAAGTCATAAATATGAGCAATATATCTTGATTTATAATTATACATTCATATCTCTCATAATACAGAAAGTTAAAGGTGCACTTACTGCCTTATAAGTGTCTTCATGCATAGCTTAACCATTTTGACCTCTAACTTACATTAAAATAATGTCATACCAAATGTAAATGCATATATACATGTTACACACAAACTTAGGTCCAGGTAGCCACCATACAACACATATATCCATACCTTAAAGCAATACACACATAACATACTCAAATAAGATACCTTATTGCCTCCTTAACAACCATTTTGGCATTTTCATGCCATAACTCATCTTTATATGAAACCAAACCTCATTTACATCATCTAAATACATCAAACAAACATGTTTACATAAGAATTAAAATGTTACACAATTCTGCCCCTTAAAAGAGTGAAAGGCCAAAAAGTCCTAAATTGGATAATAAGTTGGATTTCAAGTTACCAACACATTCAATCATTTTTTTCATCAATCATTAAGCATACCAAACCCTTTAAACACTTTTAGACATCATTCAAAAACTTTAAACAGCAACCAAAGTGATGAATTCAAGTGATATAAGTTAAGGTTTAACATAATTTTTATACACTAAAATAGAAATTTATTTGATTATGCAAACACTAAATTTAACAACTTAACTTCCTTTTTCTATCATCATTCGATCCAATTCTTCCATTTATATACAATCAACTCAACCCTACAGCAACTCACTTCTTCATTTTAGATGTAATAAAGCATAAAGAAGAAGAAGATAATATGAATAGAGTGCATAGAATATCAAAAGTAATATAAAAACTAAAAGCTATGAATGATTTTACCTTAGAAGAGTGTTTTTCTTTAAGTTAGCATGCAAAAGAGAAGGAGAAAAGGAGAAGCTAAAACTAGAATGATGTTAAGATGAAGAAACTGACTTATGCTTCCTCTTTAGGCAATATAAGACTTAATTTGACTAAGTTAAAGAAGAACCAATCAAAACATGATATTTAGTAAGCTTATCTTACCTTACTTAACCAATTTATTTCCTCTTCCTTAATGCCCATTTTTACATGATTTTCATGTCATGCTTACATAATATTGTACTTAACATTCATCATGATGTTATGGACATAAATCATACATGTAATGATTTCTAGTATTAACCTTAACTTTTCATAAAATACCATTTGTGTCATAGCTTACCATTTAACTTACCATTGCTTCTAACTTCACTTTAACTTATATTTGCACATTTTAAACTATACCTTATCATACAATAACATATTTAACATGCCAATGCATCACCTTATACATATAAATTCCATTATAGAACTTCATTTAGAGCATTCAATAAAAGCATATTAAATTTGCATCTTTAATGCATATTCACTTCTATAATCATCTTTTCACTTTCTTTTCATTTCTTTCTCTATAAATTCCATATCATATGGAATTCCTTTATCCATAAAACATTTCATATCACATTCATCATATCAAAGCATTCATGCATCATATCTCATTCATGTACTAATCAACCATTCACTATAATATATGTATAAAGTGCATGCACACAAGGATGTCAGGTGTGTGGATATCATAAATTCATAGTGTAAATAAATAATCTCAATTCCGATAAATGGCATTAATCCATGTAAGTATAATAACCCAACACGCTTTGTAAGTGCTTATATAAAATTAATATTGAATATTAATATATGATTATGTGAATATATCTATCATTATTTTTCTATATAATACAACAACATCATTTTATATAGTTCTCTATTAATAAATCTTCAAGCCATATATCACAATCACAAATCACCCACTTTTTTTTGTCTGTATATCAATATTATAGCTATAATATGCTATGTATTAATGAAAGCCAATATGTATTGCATTCTTCTTTTCTTGTAACCATGATATGCTATATGTCAATGAATGCAAATATGTATTACATTCCTTTATTCTCTATCATTTTCACATTTCACTATCATCATATTATTTCTCTGTAATCACATTAATTTGTCTCTCATTATACATAATCTATACTGGTATATTTTCAATCATTTATTTTTTTTGAGTATATCTTTATATTCTCTATATTTTTTATCTTTTTTATTCTCCACATTCTCTATATTCTCTATATTTTTTTATATCTGTATCATATTGATACATAAATATACTAATACCACCTTTATTTCATCCTTACTATATGTATTTATATGTATACATGTATATATATATATATATATATATATATATATATATATATAACTATACCTTCCTTATTCCTCCATAATGTCATGCTAATGATGTATGATGCATGACTTATGACTTTATCAATCACGTATCCCAATAAATAAATATTAATCAAATATTCATAATATTATACAATAATATGTTTATAATTAACAAGCCTTTATATTTTTCATTTGAATCTTATTTATAAATAATTAATATTAGGTACAAACATAACTCATGTCATTCATCATTAACCCAAGGTATATTTATAAGTTATTTGTAATTTTGATTGTATAAACAAATACGCATAGTTAAAATAAAAGTTGTTAATCCATACAAGCACACTAAGAAACACACATTAAACGTTCATTATATGTTGAAGTTATAATTATCTAATTCCTTGGTAACCTTCATTTTCTTAAAAAAAATCATTAAATAATCTAATAAATGATAATAAAAGCATTGTCCAATAATTTTAGTATCGTGCATTTACCTTTAGACATATTATTCATTATCTATTAATCTTATATAAAGAATTAATAAGTGATAAACCTAAATATACCATATTTCAATAATCATCAACTATATGCATATTAATAAATGATTATAATTTCTAATAAGAAGTATTGACCTACTTCACTATATCAAACCATTACGCTCTTTAGGTGTTCATAATTCATCATAATTATAGTTAACTAA
This sequence comes from Dalechampia spathulata, assembly GCA_948192965.1. Taxonomy (NCBI): domain Eukaryota; kingdom Viridiplantae; phylum Streptophyta; class Magnoliopsida; order Malpighiales; family Euphorbiaceae; genus Dalechampia; species Dalechampia spathulata. The sequence goes on from CANYBF010812288.1 coordinate 21,105, forward strand.
TTTGCTAAAAGATTCCTATTTCAATCTCTATATTATCATAATTCCTTTTAGTTAAATTAACAAAGAATCAATAAAGAACTACTAGCTTATCAATTATTCATTCTATCATAAAGGAGGGTTTACCTTAGATATGATTTTCTTTGACTTGTCAATCACATTAATAAGATTAATAATAAATAAGCATATACATAGTATAATATACATATATTTTAGTTTTTATTATCAATGCATTTTAATGTAGAATAAATAATAATGATTCTTGGTAATAAATAAAAATAAGCATCAAATATTTAATGAGAATTAATTAAATTGTTAGCAAAAAATTTTATTGTAATATACTTGCTTTCAGTTAAGTTTCTTGTATGCATGTCAAATTTTATTTATGAAATTAATATCAAATAAGCACAAACCTAGTTATTGCAAAGCTAATCTTATATTGGTGTAGAAGTAATGACTTTACCCTTTTTGTATCACCTATTTAAACTCCTTTCATACTTAAGAGTAACATTCTTGATTTTAAACTTTCTATATTGTTTAGAATTGCATGCGTGTTTAAGCAATTGCATGCACATCATTAAGTATAAATATCATATATCTAATATTTATATATATAATTAATTAGTCTAACAACTTAGGTAATAAATGATCCTAATTCAATTTGATTTCTTACGACATCTTCCTCATAACATTATGAATCAAAGTGCACTCAAATTATGTTCAATCAAGTTAATTCTCAAACCATAATTCATGCATTTTCTTAATGTATTTACTTGTATATTTTTAACATAGAAACAACGCACCAACCAAAACCAATTCTTATAGTATGTAAATTTATAGTTTAGGAATTATAAACTAATCCTTTTATACACTACATTGTGGATCCTTGGACACAACTTGACCATATTTTTAAGTAATGCTATTAGTTTTATGTCCTAAAAATGCAATGCATATCTTGATTATTAAGGACATTAACTAAGTTATTATTTTATATATACATTAACACATGTTTATATGCTTAATTAACACCCATGTTAGCCTTGTGTTCAAATCAATTTATATGTCACACGAATGCTAGATTTAAGAGTCCAAAATTTACTTATTATGCACTAAAAATTGAAATATTCATGCTCTCACTAAGGTTAACTCTACATTAACTCTCAACTACTTAATTCCACTACAATTTACATAGTAATAATGAGTTTGGTATGGTTCAATCATCATTTTTATATGTGTATCTGCTGGCTCCTTGTTTCCATATCAAACTGATGTTCATTTTCCGGAATGATTAAGTTTTATGTTTATTTTCTTTGGTTCTAATGTTAATACTTGCACACATAAATATAGGTGGTTCCATAAGTTGCTTATAATAAGGTTACAACTGCTTAAGTCAATAGCAATTATGCAAGGTAAACCACCTACCACATACATATATATGCATGCACACTTGTAATCAATATAAATTTTTAGTCAATGATGTAATATTAATACATAATCAAGCAGTTCAATGCTTCAATGTTGGGCATTTATTATAATGCTCATCAATCATATGTTAAGCCTTCATTAATAATCTCATAATTGTATTTTGTCTGCTAAGTTCATACCTCAATCCTTACATCCTCTCACTATTGATTATTGCTAAGTACAATTAATCTAATTGATAGAAGTTTGAGTACTTTTCATTATAATTTATGTTACTTCACTAATAAGGTGGTTATTTTGAGCATTTATACAAGGTATACATAAAAACAAACCCTTGATGAGTACTAATAATTCTTGAGATGCAATAGGCAATGTAATTTCTATAAGTTTCTGATTTATGGATTTTCTTTATGTAAAGAAACACATATGCAAGCATTCCCATTACTCAAGGTGTATAACAGGTTTTAAAAAGTGAAGGAAATATATAATATACATTTAACCATCACATAATATCTTCTCCATCAGTAGCAATCATACAAGCAAGAAATTTTTCTTTTCAAGCCAATTAATATAGTTGCTATTTCCTGGCAAAACATATATATAAGTTATTAATTTACTTAATAATTCCCCATACATAATCATTAATCATATATGGTAGCTTGTACTTTTTACTTTCTCATTCTAGTTCATTAAAGTTTTGATGGATATACTACTTATTTATAAATACATTAAAGTTTATAAGTTATCTAGATTTAGTTGAAGTTAGAGTTTATTCCCTCGATACAAACTTCTTCTTTCCAATAACTAAACACTTCCATCAACAAGCCATTTATTTTCCCCTTCACTTCCTTGTTCATCCATTATTATTCTTAACGTCTCTCAAATATTCCTTCTCTCTTAAATCTTCAACCCCTTATTTTCATTGACAATCTATTAAAAAAATCAACTCCCATTGCCAAAATCCTCCAATGAAATCATGATCTTTCTTAGGCAAAAAATGTTTATCTTTATGTGCCTAAAGTTTACTTCATCGATAACTAATATTACATTTGACTTGTCCTAAATAATGCCAAAAAGTCAACCTAACCTTCAAAATTAACTAATCCATTACACTCATTCTCCATAATTTCCTTTTATTTGTTTTTAAGCAACAAACCTTGGATTTATGCGCTTAACACTTCCTTTACACCTTATTTTATCATATATTAAAAGTAAATATCTATATAATCCATTTTAGTTATTAGCCAACTCCTAACTTATTTATTTAATTCATTATCATTTATACATAAGCCATGTAAGCACATAAATAATAATTTAACAATTTATTACCTTACACATTCAATAAATCATAGCTTATTTCAATTCTAATCATTTATAATTTATTATTAATTTCTTCAGATTATTAGCCTATATTCATAATTTTTACCATTATACCAATATAATTAATTCAAGGGTATGTAATAATGATGGACATAACATATTATTTTATCACTTAATAATTATTTAACATGCACCATAGTTTATATAATATACCATCAATTCAATATTTTTGCTTTTCCATAATTAAATAATCAAAATCACAAACCATTAATTGAAGAATATCATAAGCTATAAAAAATGATTATTTTGTTTTATAACTTTGCATTATTGATTCATCTGTTAAGCATAATAAGGTAGTTAACTTTTATTTAACACAAACAACTAATACATCTTAGATGCAATCCATTTGTAATATATTTGTAACTCACTATCAAACTATATGTATGTAAATGGATGATATCATCTCCTATCAAATGTATCATTTTATATTTATTTGCACTCTTCTGTTCAATTAATAATTTATATTTTATTACTTAATAATAATCACACATAATTTAATATAAATATAGCAACTATTAAACATAAGCCATATTTAAATGTCAAATGTAGCAAATTATCTTTAGCTTCCTTAACTCATCATACTAATTCTATTTAAGCATTAACATAAGCTATATTTATTATAAGTAAAATCTATGAGCAAAGAAACAAATATAATGATTATTTTTAGCTTCCTTAACTCATCATACTAATTTTATTTAAGCATTAACATAAGCCATATTTATTATAAGTAAAATCTATGAGCAAAGAAACAAATATAATGATTATCATGACTTGGTGTATGAATGTGAAAAGGGGAGTGGATGTGACATTTTAATTAAATTAGTAACATTATATATAATTGTTCATTTAGTTAATGTGTTATGTTAACTATTCATAAAATCCTCCATACAATTTGTAGTTGAGTGTAAATCTAACTATCATAAAATTTTCTAATAATGTGAACACAGCTATACCAAACATTTAATATTTCTTAATTTACTTAAATCATTTCATGATTCACTTCCATTACCCTATAACTAACATCTTTCAAATTTCTTAGATAATTAATTAGAATGTCACTTAATTAACATAACAAATTCGCATACATGATCACATCAATATACATCTCCTTCGTTTACCATATTGATATATGCCAAAATGAAATTCTTATCTTATTTCCTTATATTTGATTCTATTAAAACTAAATCCATTTTTTAACCTTTAGTTTATTCTAATAGTTTATGCATAAAATAATTCAAACATAATAAATCATGCATATGTAATCATAAATAATTAAATAAAGATAATGGATGTGATAAATATCTCATCAACACTACCTCCTTTACTTTAAGCCCTTTCAAGATTTCTAAGCCAATCACTAAGGCCTTATATTTAACTTGGTTATTTATAAAATCAAAAGCCAAATTAAATGAAAGAGTTATTTTAGTACCTAACAGAGACATGATAAAAAACCTTGCATCAACAAATTATTTCATACTTGAACTATTAAATCTCAAAGTCCAAGTAGCTTTTCCAACCTTATATACTAGTAATATCAACTCATCTTATCCATCATCCAATTTCAAACAAAGATGATTGGCTAAGAAATCAAAATCTGTCCCTTAATTAACTTTTAAGGGTAATACACTAACATAATCTCTATTAAAGCTAGTAACCACTTCCCAATCTACCTAGTGATAAGTGATTAAGAGAGCATGTACTTTACTATATCAATCTAGGAAACCACATAGACTTTTCATCTGATGAAATTGTGATGAAGCTTTTTGCAAGTGAAATACAATGCTAGACATAGTTTCTCATTCAATTAGTATTTGATTTTAGTCACCATCAAATATCTACTTAGAGAGTATATGGCATGTTCATAACCTATGGAATTATTTTGCACAAGTAAACAACTAATAGACTCATCAACGATAATAATATACAATCTAGTCTTTATAGCAAGGTTGGAAATGAACCACCTTAGGTAATTAACTTGGACAACAAATCATTGGAGCTATTTCTTATTTTAAGGTAGTTGAGCTTTGACTATTACCTTAGCTTTATTCTTATCAATATTTACCCTAGCTAGTGAACAAAAAGCCTGAGAAAGTTTCTAACTTTCATTACAAATGTACACTTTAGAAGGTTACAGTTAAGATTACCCATATCATTGAAATGCTTTCTTTAAGTGTTCAATATGGTTGACTTCTCTCTTTAACTTTATCATAATATCATCAATATAATATTAATGGATTTACTAATTATATCATGAAAAACATTCATGGATGTTTGATATGTTACCCTAACATTCTTCAAGCTAATTGAACATGGACATTGGAATGTTATCTTTAGGATCTTTAGGATAACCTTCTCAACTATAAAAGGTTGATTGTAGCCAGATAAATAATCCATGAAAGATAATAAAATATGGTTCATCATTGCATAAATAAGAGTGTCAACAATTAGCATTAATTTAGATCTTTTAGAATCATGAGGTTAAGAACCTATCAATGATGCATACTTTGTACATTTAATGAATTCCATTTTACTTGATAATTAATAACACCACTTACTATTGTACATACTTTGCATATCTAATGTATTTAGCCTTTAATAACTTATCAATCTCTTCCATCATCTTTAGTTCCACTTATTTATATATTCTTTAAGGTGTTTACTAATAGGGATGAAATTTAGATTTGTTGGCAACTAATACTCTATTACTTTCCTTCTTAATCTTATCATTTCCTTATAATTCCATGCAAAGTAGTCCTTGAATCCTTCAATATCTTAATGAGTTTCTCTCTTATCTTAAGGGTAAGAAAATTCAAGCATCTAAAGGTTGATTTCTTTATATGTATCATGCACCTCTGCCTTTCCATCATCTAACTTAAGTGGTGTAAATTCCAATTCTTCCAAATTAATTACATCTTCATCCACTAGATCCTCCATATATATCACCTTTGCACTACAAGTCTTAGAGATATCAACTACCTCTAGATCATCAATAGCTTGTTACATGTATGCTTTTAAAATTATGATTGTAGCTATCATATACTGCTCATTAGGTAACTTAATCATTGAGTTCTCCAATGATTAAATCACCCATCAACCTCTTGAAAAATACAATGGTTGATTCAAGAGCATCTCTACTTCTTTACTAATGATTATAATTTCCTTTGGTTGCCTAAACTTACTCTTTCCCTGGAATTCAATTGGCCCTACATTATTATCATAATATTGAGTGTCTACTACATCATATTGGATTTGGAGAGGTCTTCTATATATGCATACTATCTCAATGTCACCACCTTTCCATAATAATAAAAATTGATCTAAAAAGATAATGCATACTAATTACTATGTATACAATATCTCCCTAATAAGATTTGATAAGTAGCAGATCCATAAAGCTTAACTTTTCATATGTATGACAATTTAATACATGAATGAAGTATAATTCATAAATTTGCCTTTTGATAATAATTATATTAAATATGTTAACATACACTCCATTAAACTATTCATTCATACATGATAACAATTATCTAAAGCTCACAATATCCTTGATTTTAGGTATGTTATGTATTACATTTAATTCCAATTATTTACTTTATTGATATTACATGTAATCAAGGGAGTAGGTGGTAAAAAATTCAGTCTTAAGCTATGATAATATATTTATAGCTCACACATTTTGAAGAAATTTAAATGCAACTCACAATGACAAACCTTTGGTCCAAATATTAAACTTCTACATGTAATTACTTAACCTATGTTTACGTGTCATATATGCGTATTTTCAAAGAATCAATGTATATTTATGATCATACCCCTATAGAATAATTTTATCTAGGCAAACTTGAGTTATGCACATACATATAATTATTCCTAGGTTACTATCATAGTTCCTGGTGAAAGAAATATTAGGATTGTTAATTTGGCAACTATTGTTAATTTGGTAACTATTGTTAAATGAGCTTCTTCAAATACCAACATTATCATCCCTCTTATTTAACAACTAGTATCTCTTATCCACTTATGCACTTAATCATTGAAAATTCATGATCTTAAATAAACTCCTTAAAGACTACCCCTTGAGTGTTTCTTACATTGGTTTTGGTGACTTAGACATGACTTCCATGTATTTAAAGGTTTATTAAACTATAATGTCAAGGTTGAGAGCTTTCCTTAATGCAATAGTAAATGCATCAAGATCAATTCTTTAAACCTCTTTCTCTTTCAACTTCTAAGATGGTCGAACATCACTATTATTCAATTTTAAGGTAGTTAGATGGCTATGAACATCAATTAATTTATTACTCATATCTTGAAGTCGATCATCTATCATTTGTAAAAAAATCATTATTTGAGAAAACTTAACAATAACGTTGTTTCCTGTTTTAACAATAGAAAATTCTTAAGTGGTAACAATTTTAACATTATGGAGAATTTGGTCTCCTTCAAATTGTTCCACCAACTCAAGAAATAGAACTTCTCTCTTAATATTGTAGGAGATGCATCCAATTCTTGTAAAGTAGTAATATTTTTTCATTGAAACTTTTTATTTTTGGTAGTATGGTACCAAGTTGGTCCCACCAAAAGTGCTAAAATTATTTTTTATATAAAAAAGGATTTTCACCTTTTACTTGGTTAGATGTTAAGTGTGAGTTTCAAAGTAGTGGTTAAGATGGGGTGAATTGATAAATTAAAAATTTTTTAAATCAATTTTAGCAAACTAATTTTAAAACTAGCAAACTTCTTTAAATCTTAGCAAACTATATTTAATAAAATAAAATAGTAAGTAAAATAATTTTAAAAATAATTCAAAATGCAGAAATTTTAACTAAATTATTTTTCAGAAAATTCCCCTTTTTGAAAACAATAGATAAATGAAAGTGAAATCTTTTTTTATAGAAGACATTTAAATGAATTCTTTTCACAATTAGCATGCTAGAAATAAAAAGAATAAAGAAGAAATGTTAAACAGTTTGATGTATAATGGTTTAACTTAAATGCTTACATTCACTCTCTTAAAACCTGTCACATCTTAAATTGAGTGGTTCATTGTGCATTCATAAATTGATGTTATATTGTATTTTATATGTTATTGGTGTGGAAATGATATGAAATTATGATTATGTTAATAAGTATATGATAAGAATGGAGTTTAAAGTTTAAAAGTGGAAATTGAAAATTTTACCGAAACCACTAAAACATACCCTAAACGGTACTAAAATAATGATTTCTATGTTAAAAATATTGAATTTGATTGAATGGTTTTGACCATAGTTCTTTTATTAACTTAAATTAGATATATGCAAATTTTGAAACTTTTGAATTAAAAATTAATTATGATGTCATAATGAGGTAATGATAATATAAGCGAGTGGAATTAATTATAATTTTTATTGGGAAACAAAAAATGATGAAGTAAGGATGAATTAGTATAATTAGATAATAAAATATAAATATTAGAAAATTTAAAAGTATTAATTTTAATTATGATGACATTATGATGTCATAATTAGAAAATAAGAAAATTGGTGTTATGGAAGATAATAAATAGATAAATAAGAATGAAAATAGAATAAATTAGAATATATTTTAAATAGAATAATTAAATGAAAGTGGGATTGGTATTTGGAAAAGTTGTATAGGAAATTGGAAAAGTAGTGTAGGGAGTGGTGTTAGTGGATGGAGAGAGAGTGTAGGAATATTAAATAAATTGGTATGGAAAAATTGTTGGAAGGTATTTATAATTAAAATATGATATGTTAGAGTTTATAATACGAAATTTGAGAAATTTTATTAGTGGATTTAAGCAAAATACAAAAATAAATAAGTTTAGGGGGTTAAAATGACATTTTATAAGAATATAGGGACTAAAATGGAACTTTTCCAAATGAGGTGCATTCCAAACGAAATTTTTGTGTCATTTAGGGGAAATTAGGTCAAATTTTCATCCCTCCACTCATTTTGGCTGACACCCTATCTTCTTTCCCATCCACTCATGCATTTTCTTCTTATCTCTTTTCATTTCCTATCCCTTTCTAAACCTCTCACTTGCACTTAATTTAATCTTCATCATTTTCTTTCAAACCAGCCAAAATCTTCCTCATTTCTACTCCATCTTTCTTCTGTAATCTCATGAATCATTAAATATCCATACATATAGACTAAAAACAAAGATAAAAGACCTTCATTTTCCTTGTTTTTCAAAGATAAAAGGCGCAAGCTTCTTCTTCTTTCATCAAGCAAATCTGAAAGCTTTCTCTTCTTTTTGAAGGGATTCTCAAGTTTCAATCTAGCCTTGCATGTAATCTTCAAGTGGAGGCCAAAAACAAGCATGTTTAAGTTCATTAAAAGAGGGGTCAAATCTCTTTTCTCTTAGTACTACAAGAGTAAGTTAAGATTTATTAAGTTCTTGGTGATTTTATTAGAAATCAAAACTATTCTTTATTGATGATTTTCTTTGTGGTGGATCTTTAACTCTAAGGTACATGCATGCTTGATTTAAGCATAGATCAAGTTTGAAGAAGTGAAAAGGTGAAAGTACTTGACAAATCCGAAATAAAGTTCAAAGAGAGGGAAGTTAAAAGTTGAGATTATTGTTGTTTGGTTAACAGGTGAGTTTGGTAAGCAAGCTTGGTGTTAGATTTATTTGTTTTATGCATTTTTTATCAGTTTTTGGTTCTGGCTGAATGTTATATAGTTTAAATATTGAGTTTTTGGTTTTGATTTGATGAATAAAGGGCTTAGATTATAAAAACACATGAAATAGAGCTTTGGGTGTTTGAGTGGTGTGTGTGTCTTGGATTTTTCATTTTGGCTGAATCATGCAGGGAATATTTTGCTAGTTGGTAAGCTTAAAATGAGATTAAGGTGTTAATTTATGAAAAACAAAAGATTAATTATAAGAAAAATGAGGAAAATTAAACTTAAGCTAAGTATAAAAAAGGGAAAATTAAGGCTTAATGTCATTTTATTTGAGTGTGACTAAAGCATAATGAGTTATATAATTAAAATTGTTTTTGATTTAATAAATTACTTCTAATTAGTTTTAATAAAGTCTTAATGTTAAGTTAATAAGAAAGTTATAAAAATGTGGGCTTAAAAAAGCTTAAGGTAAGCATGTTGGTTTTTATAAGGCTTAATTTTCATTATTAATATGTTTAGACTTTGAAGATAGTAAATTATGGAATATGTTAAGTTCATTAAAGGTTATGATATAATAATTTAAGTTTAAATGAAGAATATATTAAGAATTTTTAAGTTAACATTAAGTAAAATGAGTTAAAGTGGATTTTAGAAAATTTGAAATCTTTGTTTGTTTATATGTGAGTATTCGGCTTTATGGAAGAAAATGGACAAAATGGATATGTAATTAAGTGTATAAATGGTATTTTAAAGGTTTAATTTAGTTATAATAAATAAAATAAGTTGGGTTAATAAAGGTTAAAAAGGATTGATTTAAATTGAGCTTATAAGGAGGTATAACTTGAAATGAATAAATATGATTTAAAAATGAGTTTATTTTTAAAACTAAAAAGGATATTTAAATATAATAAGAA
>CANYBF010812386.1:0-10475 GCA_948192965.1 Dalechampia spathulata
ATTCCAAGTTTAGGGGAGTAAAATCGCTTAAGTCTAAGTGATTTTGTGAATTTTTTAACCCTAATTGCTTAGAATGATTAAAACCAAAATTAAAAGGATTAATCCCATTTTTCTTGTCTGCTAAAAACCCTAATTCCGTAGGTCAAAAGTCCGAATCCCCCAAAAAAATCTTTTTTTTTGCGCAGAATGGAGTTCCAAAGCTTTTAAAAAAATCTACCCTAGAGACATACGCAATCGCGTATCCTAACATATGCGGCATGTCACAATCATACGTGATCGCATATGTTTGTACATATGTGGTGGGTCCAGAAATATATGCGGCGTGTAACACCCCCAAAATGGGCCAGAATTGGCCCAGAACGGCCCGGAATGATCCGAATCAACCCGGAATGGCCCAAGACAAACCCGAAATGGTCCTGAATCATCCCGGATTTGATCCGAGTCAAGATGGTCCAAAATTAGGGTGCGACAGATTGCTAGTTTGATTTCAACAATGATGGCATGAAAATTATTATTGTAAGGATGTGAAGCTATACTAGCCCATGTTATAGATACAAGATTGAAAGGGGTACAGATATCAAAGATACTGACAGTATGTGATTATCTAGATGTATTTCTGGAAGAGTTTCCAGGGTTGCCACTAAAGAGAGAAATTAAGTTTGAGATAGAAACTTTGCCAGGTAGAGAGCCTATTTCTATTACAGCTTATAAGATGGCACTAACAGAATTGAAAGAGTTGAAGACTCAGTTGCAAGAATTATTAGATAAGGTTTTTATTCGATCGAGTGTTTCTCCATGGGGTGCGCCAGTGTTATTTGTAAAGAAGAAAGATGGTACCATGAGATTATGCATTGATTATAGGCAGCTGAATAAAGTAACAATCAAGAACAGGTATCCTTTACCTTGTATTGATGATTTATTTGATCAGTTAAAAGATACAACCGTATTTTCAAAGATAGATTTGAGATCTAGCTACCATCAGCTTTGGGTAAAGGAGAGTAGTATTCCAAAGATAGCTTTTTAGACTCGATATAGTCATTATAAGTTTTTGGTGATGCCATTCGGTTTAACTAGTGCACCAATAACATTTATGGCACTGATGAACATTGTATTCAAAGAGTACCTAGATCAGTTTATGGTTATGTTTATTGATGATATATTGGTTTATTCAAAGAGTCAGGAGGAGCATGATGAACATCTAAGGATTGTATTATAGAAGATGCGGGAAAAATAACTATATGGAAAATTGTCAAAATATGACTTTTGGTTAGAATATATGACATTTCTTAGGCATGTGATTTCAGCAAAAGGTATCAGAGTTGATCCCAGTAAGATTGAAGCAGTGGTTAATTAGCAGACTCCAAGAAATGTTAATGAAGTCTATAGTTTCTTGGGTTTGGCTGGTTATTATAGAAGATTTGCTAAGGGGTTTTCAATGATTGCTACACCACTTACTACATTGCTAAGGAAAAATGTTCCATTTGAGTGGATAGATAAATTTTAAAAGAGTTTTTATCATTTGAAAGAATGTTTAACCTAGGCTCCAGTGTTAACTTTATCGACGCCCAGGAAAAATTATGTAATATATAGTGATGTTTCACTAAATAGGTTAGGTTATGTACTGATGCAAGAACGAAAGGTGATTGATTATGCTTCAAGATAATTAAAGCCGCATGAGAAGAACCCATAACATAAGGTTGGTTGCAATTGTGTTTACTTTGAAGATTTGACGACATTATCTGTATGGTAAGAAATGCTACATTTATACAGATCATAAGAGTCTAAAGTATTTAGGAACATAGAAACAACTAAATTAATGGCAGAGATGATGGATAGAGTTGATCAAGGACTATGATTGTGTTATTGATTGCTACCCAGGGAAAGCCAATCTAGTGGCTGATGCATTGAGTAAGAAGACATTTGCAGGTTTGCAATAGTCATCACTAATGCTAGTGCATGAGATTCAAAAGCTGAATGCTATTCTTATAGTACAACTAGACTATGTCTTAGCTGAATTACAATTACAAGTAAAGCCATTATTGACAAGTTAGATGAAAGAATGTACTATGAATGATGAAGAGTATCAAAAGCAATTGAAGAAGGTATAAGATGGTAATACTACTATGTTTATCTTGGCTAATGATGGTATATTAAGACATGGTACATGATTGTATAATCCAGCCAATGGGGATCTGGAGAGGCAAATTTTAGAGGAAGCCCACAGTTCAAAGTATTCATATCACCCAGGGAGTACGAAGATGTATTGGGATTTGAAGCAACAATATTGGTGGGTTGGTATGAAGAAAGACATAGTAGAATATATGGCTCGATGCTTAGTATATCAATGGGGTGAAGGTAGAACACCAAGTACTTGTAGGATTGCTTAATCCTTTACCTATACTAGAGTGGAAATGGGATCATGTAACGATGGATTTTGTAATAGGTCTACCTTTAACATGGGTTAAGCATGATGCTGTATGGGTTATAGTAGATAGATTGATAAAGATAACACATTTCATACTGGTATGCATGGATTATAGTTTAGAGAGATTGACAAAGTTGTATATTAATGAGATTATACGGTTACATGGGGTTCCAACATCTATTGTATTTGATAGACATCCCTGATTCATATCATGTTTCTGGAAGAGTTTTCAGAAAGCATTAAGTATTAAGGTGCACTTTAGTACTGCTTTTCATCCTTAGATAAATGGTCAACCAAAAAGAGTTATTCAGATTTTAGAAGATATGTTGAGGGCTTGTGCATTAGAGTGGGAAGGTAGTTGGGATAAATATTTGCCATTAATTGAATTTACTTATAATAATAGCTACCAGTTTAGTATACATATGGTTCCTTATGAAACCTTATATAGTAGAAGATGTAGAACTCTTTTACATTGGGATGAAGTTAGGGAAAAAAGATTAGTAGGACCTGAATTAGTACAACAGGCTGAAGAATAGGTGAAGTTGATTAAAAATCAATTGAAAGCAGCATATGATAGACCAAAGTCTTATATGGATTCAATGTCAGGCATAAGGTATTCTTAAAAGTATCTCCATGGAAAAGAATTATGTGATTTAGGCAGAAAGGTAAATTGAGTGCACGATTCATTATACCATATGAAGTGTTAGAAAGAGTGGGACCATTGGCCTATAGATTAGCTTTACCTCCAGATTTAGACAAGATCCATAATATGTTTCATGTATCAATGCTAAGAAGATATAGATCAAATCCATCTCATATTATATCTGTTGAATTTATCAAGATATAACCTAATTTATCTTATAGAGAAGAAACGATAAAGATACTAGCTACAGAGTTAAACAGTTAAGAAATAAGTGGATTCCCTTGGTAAAAGTATTATGGAATCATCATATGGGGACAGGATGCTACCTGGGAACAAGAATTAGTAATAAGAGAGCAATACCCTTATTTGTTTCCTATAAATCCAGGTTAGAATTTTAGGTCAAAATTTTTTTAAGGTGGAAAGAGTTATCACATCCACATATACAACATCCCTGTATGTATGCATTTTATGCATACATTATAGTGAATGATTGATTAATGCATGAAATACATGAATGAGATATGATGCATAAATGCTTTGATATGATGAATATGAAATGAAATGTCTTATAGATCAAGGAAATTCCATATGATATAAAATTTATAGAGAAAGAAATGGAAAGAAAGTGAAAAGATGAGTATAGAAGTGAATATGCACCAAAGATGCAAATTGGGTATGCTTTTGTTGAATGCTTTGAATGAAGCTCTGTGATAGAATTTGTATGTAAACTAATTCCTTGCCATGTATAACATGTTAATATGTGATAAAGAATAGTTTGAAATGGGTAAGTACAAGTTAAGGTTAAGTTAGAAAAAAAAATGGTATGTAAAATGTTAAGTTATAATATAAATGGCATTATATGAAAAGTTAAGGTTATAATTGGAAATTAAATTATGTAAGACTTATGTTCATATTATATTAAGTGAGTGGTAAGTGTAATATTGTGTAAGAATGATGTAAAAATAGTTATGAAATAGAGGAAATAAAATGGTGGAAGGAAGTAATATGGGTTTGCCAAGTGTCTATATATGATTGGACCCTTCTTAGCTTAAATGTAAAAAAAAAAGATATATTAAATTAAAAATTGAGTCTTATATTATTAAAGAGAAAGTTAACCATTTATTTTCATTCTTTCTTTCATAAAAGGTCTAGCTTTTTCTTCCTCTCTTGTTCTTATGTTCAAGCATAAATAAAAATAGCAATCCAAGGTAAAATCATGCATATGTTTCAGTTTTCATGATCTTTTAATGTTTTATGTGCTCTACTCATGTTTTCTTCTTCTTTATGTTTTTTTACATCTTAAATGAAGAAGTAAGTTATTTTATGGTTGTGTTGATTATGTGTAAATGGAAGAATTCGATTGAATGATGAAAAAAGAAAGAAGTTACTGAATTTGATGTTATGCATAACCAAATGAATTTCTATTTTGATGTGTAAAACTTACATTGAATTGTATTTGATGCATGGTTTGATTTTAAATGATGTTGAATTGATGTTTTTAGTAAGTTTTGGAAGTGATTTTAAGGTGTTTTGGTCATGGTATTAGATTAGGAAGCTTAGGGAACCATTTAGAGATGTTTTGGGTGTTGAAAAATGCTAAAAAATAGTTGTTTTTAAAGGAAGACGAGTTCTACACAACTTGTGTAAGCTCTACACAACTCGTGTAGCTTATAAACATCCCAAAACATGTTTATTTAGTGAGGATCGAGTTTCACATGACTCATGTAAGCTTCTATATTACTCGTGTGGACTTTTAAGGCTTGTTTTAAGTGGTTTTTGATGGGGAAACTTAATGTATGATCCATGAAACTTATACATGAATTTGGAACACTTAAAAATGAATGAAACATGTTATTAATTATGATTTTAAATGTTAAACACTTGAATAAATATGTACATGAGTTATAATGATGAGTTGTGAGGTAAAATGGTTAAGATGAGTTGGGTAAATGCTTGAATAATATACCTTGTTAAATAAATGGTAACTTGACTTGTATATTATAGTACCTTAATGAATAGACATTCATGGCTCCTAAAACCATGTATGAAATAGAAGTCAATGATGTACAAACACACTTAATGCATTGTATTATAATGCAAGGACTTAAGTTGGCCGAAAGACATGTATGACTCTTTATTGTGGACTGTGAAATGTTGTAAATGGAATTATGCTTATATGCTTATTGTTATTGAAATTTTATTGATGGTTACTTATCATAAATGAATATGGATTCTTAAAGATGATAAGTCAAGTGCAATACATGAATGACTTTACTAAATGAATGTAAAATGGAAATGTGACAGGTTCAAATCATGAAATTCATACTTCTCCTTCATGTATTGATAAGGGCAAAGCGATAGTAGGTTTGTGCTATTGATCTTATGACCCCATATAGGGTTTTAAAATGATGATTTCTCACTTAATTGCTTATGATAGCAGCATAGTGAGATTATGTTGTGAATGGTATAGTATGATCATCATTGCTTACGATCATTTAAGCATGAGTTATGCATCATGTCATGAATCATTCATACATAAAGACATATTCATGATATATCATGCAGAGGATATAAGGGGAAAAGAAAGTGATATACAGAGCAATGTTCATTGATAGTGTACTGGGTCATATAGTTATTAAATATTCCTTTGATAGAATCATATAGTTATATCCTTCTACGGGAGATGAGTATCGATACATATAGAAAAAAATGGGTTTACTGAACCATATAGTTCTAATGCCCTCCTACGGGAGATGAGTACTAGTACATAGAGGGACCTAGTATGAAGTGAGATTGTGCACAATCATACATAAAAGAATTGGAATATTACAGGAAAATCAAAGGGAGAATACAAAGCATGAATACATTCTCACAGGCATACATTATTATTCATATATCATGAAAATATAGTGGATAGAATGATGAATGCACTATAATTATGCTTATAGAGAGAAGTATATAGAGTAATGTTGTACAGTACAATATTTGATACAGATAAAGTTACAATGGATTCTTTTATAGTATTTGTCAATATCTTTGCACATTATATTATATGTGTTGATTATAATAGCTATTGAGTGATACAAAATGGCATGATATGATACAATTATACTGGTTAATGATGGTTTACCATAATTTAACTTTAATATATTATATATGATACGTGCTCATGTCCTTTACTCATGTCCTTTACTCATTTTATAGCACCACTGAGTTTTATACTCAGCATTTATCATTTGATGAATGCATGACTAGGACCTTTGGGCGAGAAGCAGTTTGAACCAATGTAACATACTCCATGGTGTCATGTATATGCGGCTTGTTATATTAACCTTAGTAGCAGTAATACATTTATTATGAATGTTTGTTATATGTAATATCGATGCCACCACATCATGTAAAAGTAAATAAACATATCAAATAGAATGGATGATGATATGAGTATGCATGATAAATATATGACATCTATATAAGATAAAAAGGTTGCATACTATTATGTATTGATATTACTCATGTCTACATGTGCCTTTGGATTACAAGTACAAACATCATCTAATATGATTAAACATATAATCAAAAAAATGTATAGATCCCTTGTAGAATAATTAATGATTTCCTTTCTCAAGGGATACAACACAAACTTCCTAGGTAATTGAATCTCTTGACCAATCTCCTTTAATAATTGAAGCATCCATACCGTTTCACATACTGTTTCACATATAGCTTGCACCATAGCTCTATATTCTAATTCAACATTTGAATGAGAGACTACATTTTATTTCTTACTTTTCCAATAGACTAGATTTCCTCCAAAGAAAACACAATATCAAGTGGTAGATCTTCTATCTATTTTGGATCCTATCAAATCTGCATCTAAAAAGCATTCAACATTTAAAAGACTATTATTCTTATATAAGAGTCCAAGTCTTGGGTGCCTTTTAGGTAAATAAGATTTATGATAAAAGCTTCACAATGAGCTTTTGTAGGAAAAGATATGAACTGAACTAACTTACAATACTCATAGATTGAGAAACATCAAGATGGGTTATTATTAAGTAATTCAATTTCTTAACTAGTCATCTATATTTCTCTATAATCAAATGGTTCATTATCTCTTATTAGAAGTTAAATTTTTGGAGACCTAGGAGAACTATTAGATTTAGCTTGCCAGTCTCTAATAATAGATCAAGAATATATTTTCATTAACACAGGAAGATGCCTTCTTACATGAAGAAACTTTAATCCCTAGAAAATACTTTAATATTCCAACACTCTTGGTTTGAAATTGAGTCTGAAGAAAAGCTTTTAAAGCAAAAATACCATAAATGTTACTACCAGTAATAACAATATCATCCATATGGATAACTAATAGAAAAACTCCTTCTGAAAAGATTTATAAAACACTGTATGATCATATCAGCTTCTAGTTATATCAAACTATTGCTAGGTATCACACATTCTGCTAAACCAAGCTTGAGGCTTTGTTTCAAACCATACAATGATTATTTGAGCTTGTAAATGACAACTTTCTCCTCTTGAGCAATAAACTCGGGTGGTTACTTGATATACACTTTATCCAAAGGAGTGCCATGTAAGAATGCATTCTTCATATCTAACTAGTATAAAGGTCAATCATATGAAGCTACAAGAGAGATAAATACATGAATAACAAGAAAAAAAGTCTGAAAATAATCAACTTCATATGTTTGAGCATAACCCTTAACAACCAATCGAGCTTTCAACTGAGCCACAATCCCATTAGGATTAACTTTCATAATAAACACCCATTTACAATGAATTGCCTTTTTTCCAACAGTGTCACATCTGTTACTTTGCATAAGTTAATAAATAATATTGCATGAGTTTGTTATATGATTGCAATGATAAATTTATATGATTAACATGAGGATTTTAAAAAATTGATGAATTATATGATAAATAAATGTGGGAATTGAGTTGTTATAGGATTTATTTATGATATTGGAATTATATAGTAGTTAGATAATTTAAATGATGAGTGTTACATCCACTATTTTTGCATGTTTATTGAATAAAAAAGTGTTCATTTATCATATGGTTAAAGTGATGTATTTATGCAAGATTTCTTAAGAAATTTGTATGATGATTGAATAATAATGTTGACCCTGACTTTTCACCAATGTATGATTTTGGATCTTTATTGATTTGACTAGGATTTAGTCTCTGGTATCGATCCCGATTATACATATAAGCCCCTATAACTTCCTCTGTGTGTTCTGATGAATGGAACATTTCAGAACTGGTGGGGCCCACCATGGCGCTTGGCGGGACCTGCAATCTATTCTGAGTGTTCTGTGCATACAGAACACCCTCCCCTGTCGTATACGGGGGACAAAACACTTGAAATGTGGAGTATTGCATTTTTTACCCCGGGTACTATTCATCATGAATAGTACATAGGTGGGGCCCACTAAACAGAAGCGGGGCCCGCAAACCCCAATAACCTATTTTGTGTGTTCTATATTTACAAAATATATTTTCCAGCTGCCTTATGCAAGGCACAACGCTTAGCATCGCAAATGCCATCTTCTGGGCCCACTACGTTGTGGGGCCCACCTAGCAGAAACGGGGCCCGCTGCCCCTATTTACCCATTCTATGTATTCTGCATTTACATAATACGTTTCACACCTGCCTACGCGTGGTAGGACACACAGAATGCAAAATATTACATTTTGGACCTAGGTTACTATTCATTATGAATAGTATACGGGCGGGGCCCGCTTCCCCAATTAGCCAATTCTGTGTATTCTGTACTTACAGAGTACATTCCATTGTTGCCTTATGCAAGGCACATCTCGTGGCATTCCGAATACCACATTTGTAGGTTCACCTCGTTGTAGGGCCCATTAAATACTAGTGGGGTCCGCTTCCCATTATCGTCCACTTCAATGCATTTTGTACGCACAGAACACACCTATCTACCGCCTCACTTGAGGCGGAACGCTTGGTATGCTATTTGCCACTTTCCGGGCCCTTTTATGCTGTGGGGCCCATAAGGGTACTATTCATCATGAATAGTACCCAGATGGGCCCACTGCTCGAATTCACCAATTTAAGTGTTCTCGACGTGTAGAACACGTTTCCGCTAGTGCCTACGCGAGGCACGACCCACGGCATCCCTTATGCCACGTGATGTTCGGGGCCGAATTTGAGAAAACTTATAACTGCAAAGTTTCTCGAAATGTCGTTTGCACTTTCCTGGACATATGGTACGCATCCCGTTCCGCTCATACAAGGTGGAGTGCATAGGTAGAAAACGCAACGTGCGTAGCGCATAGCCTTATAGGCTACGCATGTTACATAGTAAAGACGTTTGGTCGGGAGCCCTTTCGGGACTGAATTTGGAAAAACTTTCTTCTACGCGAGGGTTTCTAGGCTATATGCGCATCCCGGAAGTGACCACAGTGGGCCCTACACGAGGGTTTCTAGGCTATATGCGCGCATATAGCCCTATGTGCGCCACATGTAGCACATGTGTGGCGCACATAGCCTTACATGTGGTGCACATGTATGTAAATACGTTCCAAAAATTACAAAATTGCCACCCAAAAATTCGCTCTATAAATATAGAGCTCGGGCAACATTTTTTGGATCCCGAATTTGCTCTGAGAGCAGCTGAAACTCTGCAAAAATCACTCCAAAAATTAATTAAGCACTTGATTAATTTTTTTCTAAGGATTTAGAGACTAATTAACCCTAGTTAGGCTCCCTAAACACGGAATCAAGGAAGATCTTGGAAGAAAAGCTGCTGGAATAAGGTAAATCATCCTTTTTTTCATTTTTCTTCCATTTTCTTCTGATTTTCGGGTCTATATGCTACGCATATAGACCTATGTGCGCCACATGTAGCACATGTGTGGCGCACATAGGCCTATATGTTGTGCATATAGGCCCTGGTTTTTAAAGAAAATCACGTTTTAACCCCGATTTTCTCCGATTTTCTTCCCGATCTGGCCATTTTAGGGCCATTCAAGGCTTCTCCATGCCTTGGGTGCCCTAGATCTGCCTTAAACAAGCCGGATTTTAAATGATTTTTACCCACAAATTATTTTTCTTATGATTTGGATGCAAATCCTCGAGCAAAAACCTGGTTTTGGGTCCGATCTACCTAGATCGGGGCTAGATCTAGGTTTCTGCTAAAAGAATTTTTGGTTTTGCTTCAATTTTCAAAGCTATGTGCGCCACACATGGCTCAATGTGCAGCACACATAGATCTCGGTTTTCACAGAAAAGCCCTATTTCAACCCGAACCGCTCCCGAACCACTTCGGTTTTGAATTTTCCAGTGACTCCAGTAGCTAGATCATGCACTTGGGGTTCTGGATCTATCATAAATCATCCAGATCTACTTGATTTTAGCCTTAAAAT